>MNCI01031942.1:952024-991971 GCA_015680685.1 Gnetum montanum | reverse complement strand
TTCATCCAATGATTGTAGTACTAGCAAAGATGATTCCTCCTCCTTAGGGTGAGTTGATTTCTCCTCTTCATTATCATGGGCCCTTGTTGATTTTTGGGCCTATTGAGATTTTTCAGCATTCTCCCATTTAGTCATTTCTCCTTCTTCTTTTGCTATCGCTTGATAAGCTCTTAGACTTGGTGGGTTCAGAGTTCATATAGTTGACCTTGGGCATACATCCCTAGGGTCTCCCTTGTTTCATTATAGAGCCCATCTATGATATGATACGTTAGCCTTTCCTTGGAGAACCCATGGCCTGGGTAGTTGTTTAACAGTGCATAATATCTGTCTAAGGCCATGTCCAAGGTTCATGTTGCATTTGTCTCCTCAAGGCTTACACTTTGGCATAGGTTTGATATCACTCAGTAAAGAGTTCTACCATTGTCATCCAACGTCGAATTGATTTTGGTCTTAGGGACCTGTACCATACTTTTTCTTGGCCAACAAGTGTTGTAGGAAAGAGCTTAAGGTTTTTCCATCCATTATCAATATTGTTCCATAAACAAGCATCGTGGAAGGCTTGTAAATGATGTTGCGGATCTAAATCATAACCTCTTGAAAATTTGGGAAAGTTGTTTAAATCAAGCCTAGGTAGACAACTTTCTTTACAATGCCTGTAGGATATTCGAACAGCCTCTTGTATTTTCGTTTGACTTGTAGTGGCTAGTAGGGGTTCATTGTCACTAGGTATGTTATGTTGTTGTGAGCTAGGATGATGTTGTTTACATTTATGCTCATAGGAGACCCTTACATCAGATTGGGTACCCCAAACTTCATCTTCATCATTATATAATTCGTTGGTTCTCCAATGAATTACCTTACTAGTTGTTACGTTATCATAGTCTTGTGAGAGAGACATTGTTGTGAATCGTGTGTGACTTAATTGAATTTAATTTAATTTAATTTATTTTCCAAAGGATATATCATTAATACTTATTACAGTGATCTTGTTTGATATAACTAATCTAGATAACTAGCACCATCCCTAGCAACAGCACCAATGATGAGTGGTGAGGTACCCCTACACTCAACCATACGAATATAAGCATTTCACGCACGATCCGGTCGAACTCTACTNAGGAGGAAAAGGGAGAGAGAATCTAAGCTAGTCTAAGTGCGATGAGCATCCGTTCCTTAATCATCCGTACACATCTTGGACCTTGTGCATGACTACCACTGGGATTACCAAGCGCATGGCCTAGGTACGCTACTAGGATACCAAGTAGTCACACTTGAATGCTCATGATTAAGTTGTACTCATTTCGCATTTAAGGAGTTTAAGGTGAAGAGATATTAACTACGAAAGCAATAAATAACAAGAAAAATTAAATAATTAAACTAAGTGAATGCTGCAATGATGAAGTAATCTTGATCTTTATTTCCGATCATGCACGTGTCCAAGTACGTCACACTTGAATAAAGGTTCCGTATAATTACAATCATCACACTGTGGGCATGCACTGGGGGAAGGGTTGAGAAGAACTAAAAAGAACTAACTTCTATCTATTGACTGAAAACTAACTAAAAACTGACTCCTTGTGCCTGCATGTGTATTTATAGGCCTGCATAAGGGTCACAATATCGCACATCCAATATTGTGAGCCAGGCCACGATATCGCATACCTGATATCACGTACCCAATATCATAAGTACGATATTGGGGCCTAATGAATCACAATTCATCACCAACTAATACTATTCTTGAGTTTCCATACCCATATGAGAGGCACCTAGGCAATAGTCTTTGTAAATGAGTTGTATGGAAGAATTATATGCAAACCTTTTATGCATTAATAATTACTTCATGCAAAGAATTTTTAATTTCTATAAAAGAAGTTTATTGAAAAAAATTCAAAGTGAAAATACAACTCCTTTTTATTATATTTTGGTGGATAAAAGCAATGATAAAAAAAATTTAAGTAAAGCATTTATTACAAAATTCATATAGTAGCAATGCAAACATGCTGGTAACATTGAAACAATTTAAGGGAATGTTGAACGGGTTGACTCATTTTCGAAGTTAAGGTGGATAATTCTAACAATCCCAACAAGTACCTATTTGTGAAAGAGGCTTTTCAAAATCAAATGATATTAAGAATAATGAAAGATCATAATTATTTATTGATAGTTTAAACACATTGATGTTTATTGTACTTTTTGTTCCTTTGAAGTATCATAATGTTGATTGTAATGAAGTATATCAATTTTCAACAATGATAATATAATGAAGTATATCATAATATGCTAATAATATAAAAACATATTGATTGCATTTTTGCATTAATAGGTATTTTTTTCATACTAATATGTATGTATGTATTTTAATTTCAAAAACATATTATATTCATCCATGAGATTTGGCATGATTTTATAGTTAGCTATTGACCTGACATTAATCTTTCTCATTTCTCATCTAAGCTCTAAAATTATAATAGCTTATGGAACCACCTAATTTTAAGGATGTGCACTTAGTGCACACTTATTTGCTATTGTTAGAATAGATGAATTAAAAAAGGAAATACAAGATAAAATCTCTTGGTATATGCTATATACAAATGATATTATGTTGGTGGATATCACTCAAGAAAATATTACTTTTAAAATGGAAAAATGAAGACATGCTTTATAATCAAAAGATTTAAAAATTAGTAGAAGTAAGACAAAATATATGGAATGTAATTTTAGTAAAAGTATAAATAGTGGTGAAGTAAAAATAACAATTCTAAGCCAAAAAGTTTGTCACTATAAATAGGTACATTACATAGGATTAATACTTCAATAAAATGGTGAAATTGATAAAGATATAAGAATTAAGATTGAGATAGAATGATCAAAATGAAGATAGGCTAATGATGTTTTAAACAATAAAAGAATTCTAATAAAACTAAAAGAAAACTTTTAGAGGAGATTAGTTGGACTTGCTATTTTATATGATGTTGAATGATAAGCTATACAAAAGAATCATTAACAACAAATTAATATAGTAAAATTGTGAATATTTAGATGGATGTTAAATTGTATAAAAAGTAGATAAATTGCACAATATAGATATTTGAGGGAGGCTTGTAGTAGCTTATATTTCAAATAAGCTACATGAATGAAGTCTTAGATGGTTTGAACATGTACAAAGATAATTAGATAATAAGCTTATTTAAAAAGGTTCCTCCATTACTAATTTAGAAACCCCACTAAAAAGAAGATTGAAAAAGACTTGAGAAAAATGATTAAAGATGATTTACAAAAATTGGCAATTGATAAAGATCTAACTCTTCATAGAGGTAAATTACAAAAGAGAACTCATGTAGTTGACTCCATTTTGCTAGAATAGGGCTAGTATGGCACAAGTTCAATTCTACTAGGTAGCACTAAGTTATAAACGTGTATAAATCTTGGTTTGTACCTATGTTTCAATTATTTTCGATTTAACACCTCCCCATAATGTTAATGATAAAAGATAGCTTAGCTAGTTGACTCACACACCTTATGCCCAAGATGTTCAATGCTAGCTTGGACACATGTTTGACAATAAACATCACAATTAAGGAATCTCTTGGAAAAAACTCTCAGCTAGTTCATTCACACACCTTATGCCCTAGATGTTCAATGCTAGCTTGGACACATGTTCGAACATAGACATCACAATTAAGTAATCTCTTGGAAAAAACTATGTTGACAGTAGAAAACCCATGGAATCAGGGGTAAGGGTAAGGCTGTAAATTGCAAGTCAAAGATACTATGGCCTTAGGCTTGTTTGTAAGGCTAATGTGCAGTGGTAGGCACGAGCGTGCATTATTGATCGAACACCAATGACCATCATAGGAGAAAGCTTTATTGTTTGACTTAGTTGCAGACTACACGTGCTGCTTCCATCTTTTGCAATGTAGCAACCTCATCAGGATGGATGAAAAGACCAATCATACCATGTTATTGGCTTTGGCCAGGTTAACATTGCTGAGGTCAGTTTTCACGATTATTTTTCGTTTAAAGCTTTGGATCCTTTTACGTACACGTACCGTATTGCTCCTACAGCCAGGACATGCAAGTGTAAAAGTCTTAATACATTAAAAAAACGTTACCCATTAATTTTAAAAACTCTGAGATTGTCTTGATCATTGCTGCCTTCATGCAGAGCCTGAATAAAAAGCATTAGGTGAATATTATTCTCTACTTCATACGTAAGACCTGTCTATTTACATGCTATGCTGACGGAAAACAGAAACAGATTTCAAGGGGTTATTGGGAAGAAGATCAAGTACAATACTGAAAGATCGAACATTGGGATGTAACTTCTGAAATTAAGCAGAGATTATTTATTGAGAACATCCTTGCACATGCATATTAATTATTTTCAGTGAATCAGCATTCTGTCGTGAACATCAATTTGCCGCTACGCGCTGCTTGGAACAGGCAATGACAAAAAAAAAAAAAAAAACATCTTGGATTAACATGCCTGCAAAAAACTTGATCCGCTCCTAAATAATCCATTCATCCCATATTTTACTTCATACGAGACGCATCCAGCTGATACATGCCGTTGGCAAATTTTCCCTCCGAAAAAGCCTCATCTTCTTGGTGCTGCAGATCCAGAGGAAACCCAGTAAAAACAGAAAAGAAAGTCCACATATATCAAAATCCACGCAATGCGAAATGTTGAGAAGTAACCAAAATCTTAAGCCCTGAAGATGGTGACAAAAATTTATGGCTGACCTGTTTGAGAACACTGATTATGTCATCAAACTGTGGTTCAGGGAATCGGCTATCTAAATCTGAATTCCCCATCAAACTTGATGCTGCTTCATCAGCCAAATGATTGTCGACTAATTGTTCGTCCTGTAATTTCGGTTTAGGGTCTCGAGCTTGGGCTTCGATGATCATGCCGGCATTGTTGGAAGCTTCGGCATGCTGCAGATCCGTTGCAGCAGCAGCGGAATTGGGAACGTTGCTGGGCAAATGCCACCTGCGCTCGGTATGTTCATATCCATTGGCTGCCGCAGTTGCATTATAAACTGCGCCAGGATTTTCCAGAGATTGAGAATCCTCGATTTCAGGCATACCTCCTCCTCCTGCAGAAGAAGAAACGGTTCTTCCTGTTGGCAAGTTCAAGTCCCTGCAGTTGCTCAAGCCCATTAATGGCGGTGGTCTTGAATGTGAATAACCGTTGTGATGGTTCTGAATTTCGGAGGATACAGCAGCTGTTACTGCTGCTTCATTGGATTGCGCCATGGATGTGGGTAAATGGTGCAGATGCCCTGCGGAGGCCACAAAGCCGTTGGTGTTTGGTAAGGAGCATGGATTTGAGATTGAACCCATTGCGTCAGTCTGGATCATATGATGATGAGGAGGAGGAGGAGGAGGAGGATTCAGCATACTTATTGGGGGAATGTTCAGAATTTGAAGACCGTTGGTTCCTGCTTCGCTCTGATCGCGGGCAACAGATTGCTGCTGGTGCTGCCCCAGGTGTCGCTGTAGAAGAGAGTGGTGATTCTGCTGTTGTTGCTGAGGATGAATCATCTGAACGCTGAGAAGATTAAATTGATTGAAGACTCGAGCGCCGTTGGCCGCAGAAGCAGGAGATCCGAGATGATGATGCTGATGTTGCTGCTGTGCTGCAGCGGATCCATACGGTGATAGATGTTGTTGGTATGACGATTGTAGGTGTTTCAGGTCTGGAAATCCCGGCAGATAGTTCTTTTCGCTGTTGCTTAGGGATTGTTTTCCGAATCTTAGTCTGTCCTGCAGATTATTGTTCAGATTTTGAAGGTCTGGTGGCTGCAACAAGAATGGCATGTCAAAACCTGCGGTGGCGTCGTTCCCGTTCATGTGGGCGCCCTGGAATGGCCCCCCCAGACTCTGCGGCCTCTGCATCTGACCCGCCGGGCTTGGCAGAGCTGCTGCGAGATCGTGCCTGTCAAACGACGGAATCGACCCGAAATTTATGTCTGTAGATCCCCCAAACGAAGAATTGAATCCGCTTTGCTGCGGCCCTGCTCCGGTAAGTTTTTTCAGATACAGCCTGTACTTCTGTGATAGCAAATGCAACGTATTCCCATCCGGGTCAGAAACATAACATGGAAGTTTAACAGATTTTGGGCAAAATTCTGAAACTGAAACTGAAGTTCGGTAACTGAATGACTTTCCTAATACAATGCATCATTAATGGGAAACCCACAAGAAGTTCAATGCTGAATTGCAAACCTGCAGATGGCTGGCTACATTTTCTCTTGTGAGTCCTTGGACATTCATCAGTTCCAGTATTCGTTTTGGCACAGCCTCTGCATTTCCATATTCCAAGAAACGAAAAACAATCAGTTCCAAGTGTCTGCAAGAAACCGCTTAAGAATTAATTAATGGTTAAAAATCGATGCTACCAAACTCCTTACTATCAATTCCTAGATGGTTCACAGCACGAACGAATTCCTGATGGAGTTCGACAGACCAAACAACTCTGGGTTTCTTCAAGGTGGAAGAATCGTCATTCTCCTGCTCACCCTCATCGTCATCTTCCTTGGAATCCTTTCGCTTCTTGGTATTGTTCTTCCAGAGGCCGCTGCTGTTGCCCTCGTTCATTGACGACGCGTACTCCAACTCGTCCGAGACTTTCCTGTGTCTGTCACCATCCTCCATGCTCTCTGAATGTTCCACTTCTTTTAATTCGTTCTGCCTCTTGCGGATGACATGTTGCCATATCGTCTTCAGAGCTTCAATACGAACCGGTTTCAGTAAGTAGTCGCACGCTCCGTGCCTGATCCCCTTCATCACAAGACTGGTCTCTCCGTCTGCTGACATCACTGCAACTTTGACAAAAGCTCTGGTTAGAAATCATGAGAAAGAAAACGATATTAACAAAACCCAAACCCAAAGCCCAGAAGTAGAGAATGCAGCTAAATTGCTTGTGCATCGGAGAAACAGACACAGCTGTTTGTCCCAAGTTTAAAACTCACTAATAACAGGCAGGTCCATTTCCAGTCCGATAAGCTCAAGCAGTTTGAAGCCATCCATATCAGGCATGTACACATCGCTGATGACCAGATCAAACCCACCTTTTCTCTCTCTCAGCAACGACAACGCCAGAGTTGCCTGGGAACAAGTCGTTACTGCAAGCAATAACCCACAAGAAGAAAACACACCGATCTCATCAGATTCCTCCTCAGAGCACAGTACAAGCCATCATCACACACACAAAAAAAAATGCAACATTCTTATTGTCTGCAACCCATTATGCCACCAAATCAGATGTTTAATCGGGGACCAAAATTACATGAACTCCAAAACCCTGTAACCAACTTCAACAGTACTAATCGTCATAGACGGACAGAACCAGATTATTATGTACTGTGCACTTCACTGCATTGTATTGTTTCTCTCACTGGCTGGCTGGAGAATGCAAATGGGGAGCCAAAGAAACTAGTAGCAGAAACGTGTGAAAGATGGAAAGGAAAAAGAAAAAGCGTGGTAGGCAGAAGTACCTTCATACGAACAGGTCCTGAGCATCTTGTCCAGGATCTTGAGGCAGATGGGGTCATCATCCACGACCAGAACTCTAAGACCGGCAGGAAAAGTAGCAGGAACTCCATCCATGGCAGCGGCCATGCCCATGTTCATATTCATGTTGGCCGACCCACCTTCTCCTCCTGACGAAGGAGTACACGGCGAATAACGCTCTGCCGCTGTTGCTGCTGCAACATTCCTCTTCTCGTTCTGATTCTGAATCTTGTTCTGAATTCTGTTAATCTCGGGGGCACCTTCCAGCCCCATTCTCTCAATTCCCATAAGCTATGCCCTGATATCCGGTTGGGCTAGCAGGGAAACAGCGCCTAGCTGGGCAGAACAGAAATACTACTAATACGGCAACACCCAGTATCCAACAGGGAGCTAGAGCTAATGCTAATGCAAATACTAATGCTAAATTGCTAATGGATGGATGGGTGCTGCCTTTTTAGAACAAAACCAGAATATAGCAACTGTGGATGGGATCATGCAATGATAAATTGATGCATGTCATGCAACATACCTGAAACTAAGCAAGGAATTGAATCATCATCAATCAGCAGCATGCTTGTTAGCAGCAGAAACAAGGCAACAAACCAGACCCAATATATGCCATGGCGACCATGGCCATGAAGTCAGTGTTCTTGCCCTGCATTTACATGGCCAACTGTTAGATGAACGAAATATCGAAAACAAACACTTTCCTATCGCGGTCCAACTGTGAAATACAAAACGAAAAAACTAAAACAAACACTTATCAAGCGCGTTCGAGTCCGACTTTGGCGTGCAAAACAAATTATTTGGACATGTGTTGCCTTCCAGCGCGTCAGTGCTCCATGTTTGGAATTGATTATTATCCGCTTCTCAACCGTTTGAATCTTCATTCTCCTTTGGCGAGCGACGTGTGTTTGACTTTCATAAATAGCATTCCTCCCGGCTGGACCCTTGGAATTCTACTACTACTGGAATTTCTTTGCTTTCTTTCTCTCTCTTTCTTCTTCTTCTCTATTCCTCTCTGCCTCCTAGTCGTCTGCTGCTCCTGCATCCTTTATTTGCTCGTGTCTTACTTACAGCCTGTTGTTATCCCTGCTTTCACTGATCGCGCTCCTGTTCACCATCCCAAAACTGCGCCTTCGTTGCAGCTTCGGTCCCTTGGTTATTGCTGCTGGACCTGCAATTTATTATGGTAAAATGCCTTGCATGTTTGCAGCAGCGTAAATTGCTCGGGCTCCTCAGATAAAACGTCCAGAGCTTTTAAGTCTACAGCGAGCCCTTAACTTGAAAATCTATGAACGAATTCATTCACCAGTTTCTGCTGCTTTCACAGTAGCATTTCTCGCTTATTCAGCTTGAATAGCTCCAACTTTCCAACGGCCGTGTGTCAGGCTTGAACTGTTCCTTCTCTATCTGTTGTTCCTGCCATGCCACCTGAAAGTAAAACTGAAACTGAGAGGCTGAAAGGAATGTCTAACTTCCTTTTTGGAATTGGGGTACCCTCGCACAGAGCCGCTTGGCCGTATAATACAAGAAGTTGCCTGAATTCGGCCTTCAATTCCAACCTGTATATCGCCGTTTGTTCTTCCATAGCAATGTATGAATGAATAATGCAACTTATCATACTGATACAGGTAAATTGCTCGTAAGTTAAAAAGGTTCACATCCAAGTAGTTTTTTCTCTTGAATTCCAGTGCTCCTGCAGACGTTGAAGGGAGAGCGACTGGTTATCCGAGTTTTGGCAGGAATTCATATCGAAGATGAAAAATTACAGCTGAAAAGCTACTCCTCCAGAATACGGAAATTAAAAAGCCTCAAATGGCAAAGGTTTTGTCCTGTGTAGCATCGTTTCCGCAGATTGCGTGTTAGACAATGGGCATCATCGGATGATGGATACCCTTGGACATGCTTAATTAGCTACACCCATTACTAATCAAATTTATTTTTGGACATTTTCTCCCCTCAAAATGGACATCCTTAGAATAGCGCAAACTGCAGCAGCAGCAGCGACGGTAAGTAAGTAGAAAAATTGTTAGATAGTTAGACTTGTTCTAGAGGATTAGTTGCATTGCATTGTCAAAAAACCAGAACTGTGGTGGTGGGTTATTTTCATGCATCCAAATCATGGAACAACAGTCCGGTCCTGAGTAAAGAACCGATTTCATACAACATACCTTCCTTAAATAAACAGTAACAGTAGTGTGTTGGCATTTGGGAGGAAAATAATACCAACCAAGCATTACCACGGGACGCAGAAAAACGGGTACAGTATTGCTGTAGTGTCCGCAATGGGAGACATGTTCCGCACAGTTGTATGGATTGACTAAGCAAAGCGGAGTTAGTTTTCCAACGGTAAGCGTTGACTATTATTGGATTGCCCTCCTAATGACGCGCTAATCAAGTTGTTAACGCCACGTTTTTGCAGATAAATTTGGCAACCTGTCACAAGTTTTGGCCGACAAGCCTTGACATTTCCCACTGATTGCGCGAACAAAGCTTCAAATAAATAGTTCAAAAGAAGGAAAGCTATATGGGTAGAAGGCAAAAGACATTGTAGTTTTTATTGCCCACGGCACGGGCTACATGGGTGATAATGACCTCATGCTAGCTAACATTCTACGTGGATGCTTTTCTACCTTCTTTTTATTACTTATTGTAGATGCACTCTAGATTACTTGTCATGGTATTTAGCTTCAATGAGCGTACATCTTGCTTTGTTTGTTTGTAACATGTTTGAGTTTTCTTTTTGGACTACTATGGTTTAGATCTATTTTAGTTGGCTATGTACATTATAAGTATATAGAAAAGGTGTATGTCTTAAGGTCATTTTTAATTACCAAGATGTGCAAAAAGTTTATAAAAAGAATTTTCAAACCCAAATTTTTCAATAGATTTAAGATGATCTTAATACATGTAATATAGTTAATGTTTTGTTTTTGCTTTATTATGCATTTGATTATATGAATGTAATTTTAGTAAGGTAGATTTGATATTTTTTGATGGATTTGATTTTTTTTAGAGAATTTGATTTTGTTTCTAGTGAACTTGATGTTTTTTCTATTGAGTCTATTCTTCTTCAATGGATCTAATGTTTCTTTAGCGAATTTGATTGTTCTCTCTTCTATTTTGCTCTAGCACATCTGATTTCTTTAGAATTCCCCTATGGGGTATGCTATATTACTCCTAACTTCTTCAACTAATGTTAAAATTTCTACTTCTTTTATCGATGCAAAGATTTCTATTGATTCTCAAAATGAAGATTTATATGTTGGTAAGAAAAAAAGTTGATGCCTTTTTCTAGCGATGTTGATGTAACTAAGACACCTAATTTTGTTCTTCTTGATGATGTACATGAGTCATTGATTGCTAATCTTTCCTCACAATATGTGTTCAATCCAATTTTGAGTTTCTTGCATTGTAATGGAATCCTCATTTCACAAATAACTGATGTGATGAAAAAACATGATATCCAACTCTTTCATATTAAGTATTATTCTCGTTGTTTTCTACTATTGAGTTAGGCAATGCTTCAAAGATATAACATGTCCTAAATACAAGATCTCTTATATGTAAGCTTGTAGTGTTGATCATTCGTAATTGGGCTTTACATTTTGATGTGCAATTTGAAGAAAATACTAAAGTTTGATGTTTTGTCAAGTTACATAATATTTCATCGATTTTTAAAATATAATTGAGCAGGAAATTAGGGACTATCATTTAGAGTGATGGTAACGTACTTATTTCTTAAGTTGAAGATTTTGGTTTGAGCTTAAGCATAGCCACTTGAAGAGGTTAGACTTTCTCTCATCTATCAACCCTCTTAAGACCCCACTTACTGGGATGAGCATTGTGGTTCTAAGAGATGACCCTTTTTTTTAGCAAGACATTGTTAGTCTTCTTGGTTCCATTAAGCACATGGAGTTTATGTTTACAACTTTTGGTTTTCATAGATTTTTGTTGTTGTTGAAATCATTCTCAATTGTGAAAATGAATTAATATTACAAGTAGGAGGATATACTTAGATTAATTTGGTTAAGAACTTGATGTACTTATCAAGCTTGACAATTGGTCTTTTGCTTAGTTGATTAGTAGGATGAATGATAAGATTTTGGTCTCTCAAGTCACAAGTCATGACTTCGAATCCTAGATCTTGGGAAAAGGACATTACTTGACCTTATTTTGTTGGAACAAGGCTAGGATGATAATGATGATATGATGTTCACCATCATGACGACATCACCTTCACCATTGGAGCAAGACTTATGGCTAAATGTGTTAGAATAGGAACATGTCTTAGCTCTCTTAAGGAACGATGTCTCTACATGTATGCTAATGCTCTTGAGTATGTTATGTATGTTGCATTGGTTTAGTCAATTATACAAATATAAAGGCATTCTTGCAATGCTCCTAACCATGCACTAATGTGTGGCATGTGAGTTATGTACTTATACTATGTTCATAGGTTCTTAAGGACATTGAGGTGTAGTCCACCTTGAGTTTGCTCTGGAACATTTGACTACTTTAGGACTCTTGGATGGTGCCAAGTTGTACTTACTTCTTATCTATATTAATTATAAGTTAATATTAAACAAATGGTTATATCCTATTCCAGTTGATATGAAAGTGATTTTAGACCTAAAAATACTTGTAAAAATCACAAGCAAATGTGTAAAGTGTGAAGTATAACTAAGATGAAATTTGAGTGTGGATTTACTTTGCATCTTTGATAACTCCTTCTTTATACCAATTTTGCTTGTTCATACACTCAATTCCATTTTGTGGTATTTTCACATTATTACAATGTCATTATTAAGCTTTTAATCATAAACATTAAATAATATTAACATAATTATTTATTAACTTCTTAGACCTTATGATCACATCAATCACATAAAACTTAAAGATTATTGTTAATGGTTAAAGTATGATTTGAATTGTTGAAGCATCTAAGACTTTAATAATACTAAATGTGTTTATACTAAGATTAGAATATATCTTGGAAAGCTTGTTATGACTCATAGGATAGGATAATCATCTAGAGACTTAATGCTCATCTTGCTAAGGTAGGTCCTAGAAGTATCAATGGATGAATGAAAGCCTAACCTATTTTTAAGTGGTTCAGACCTAGGTCTTTGGACTTGAGAAACAAGCATTTTGTCACCTCTCCAAATGATGGTTTCTATTAAAGTTGTAAAATAGACAAGTTGTATAACATGAAAATAAATTCAAATTAGAAAGTCAATCCTTGTTTAGTCTCTTTGCACCTAGCTACTTAACTTATGTTAAGTAAACTTTTAATTCTTTAAATATTGAAAATAACTTCATCATTATTCTAAGATATTTCAATGATGTTTATATATATTTTTTCTCTAATTTGGAAAGATCATTTGGAGGAGTTGAGGTGCTTTAATGCTTAAATGAGTACATTTACAAAGTTACTTCACCATAATTAGAAAATATAAAAAATTTGGTAAGTTATCTAGGGTATGATTTATATTCTTTCAATTGAGGTAATCAAGTTATATGGTGCTATTAGAACTTCAAACATTTTTTTTAATAATATTTTACTCAAGAGATATAGTCAAATTAGAACTTTATAAGAGGGAAGGGATGTTGGATCCTAAAAAATGAATAATAATATTAAAATAATTTAGAGTATATTATATCATTGAAGAGAGAGTCTAAAGAAAAATTCTAAAAGTTTTGGGGATGCCTTTTTAGGTTGTCATCCTTCTAACAAATTCTGAAAAACCTCCCTTTTGGGGTAGGAAAAAGATCAAGCTTTGCCCTTATTCAAAAGTGCCCTCATAGGTTTTCACTTCTTACTAAAGGGTTTCTTATAAAGAAAAGGAGAGAACTCTTTAATGAAAAAAGAATACAGTAATCAAATTAGAAATTTATAACTTAGTATCACCTCCTAAACTCTAACCCATAACTTAGAGTTACCAAATTAAGAGTCTTACTAGTAGGCTAACAACTTATTATTGTATGACCAAGTGATAGGTAACTCAAGTAGTACTCTTATATTTCAATGAATGTAATTATAAAAGCAAACAATGCTTCTATATTTACATGAGTTTACTTATAAATCTAGTTCAATGTAATCAGAGAGTAAAAAACTTGGTAAGTTACCTAAAGCAATGCTCACTTGGTTATTATGTGTGCCTTGTGGTCTACAATTCATGAATTCAATTATAAGGGATACAATGAGACATGTATCATGATTGATGAGTGGTGAGGTACCCCTACACTCAACCATACGAATACGAGCATTTCACGCATGATCCGGTTGAACTTCGTAGATGGACTAGTTGTGGTATCCAGATAGTTAGTCGTAGATCGCAGTTCGCTGTCTTCCCACCTGGACTAGTATTAGCTTTGTCACGTATGGTTTAGTCCAGAGTGAGGTGTATGATGTGTTTCTACACTAATGCTACTCTTGCGTATGATGGTAAATAATATTGACTAAACTAGGAGAGAGAGTGTGTGTGAGAGAGAATCTAACTAACCTAAGTGCGATGAGCATTCGTTCCTTAATCATATGTACACATCTTGAACCTCGTGCACAACTACCACTAGGATTACCAAGCACATGGCCTAAGTACACTACTGGGTTACCAAGTAGTCACACTTAAATGCTCATGATTCAGTTGTACTCATTCCACATTACTAGGAGATAAGGGTAAAGAGATATTAACTAAGAAAGTAGTAAATAAAAATTAAATAAATAATTAAGCTAAGTGGATGCTGCAATGATGAAGTAATCTTGATCTTTATTGCTAGTCATGTGCGTGTCCAAGTACATGACACTCGAATAAGGATGTCATACAATTACAATCACCACACTGTGGGCATGCACTGGGAGAAGAGTGTTGAGAGGAAAAACTGATGTACTAAAAACTTAAACTTCAAAAACTCTAAAAACTACCTATTAGATCTGCTTACCTCTTATTTATAGGTGAGAAGATAGGCTACGATATCACAGACATGATATCGTGTCTAGGCTATGATATCGCGTATGTGATATCATGGTTGCGATATCGCAGCCAAAAATTTATGACTCATCATACCCCCATGACTGAATGAAAACTTATCCTTGACTTAAAGTGAGAACCAGCTCTATTGATTACACAGTGGATAGGTATGGGATTATTGACTAATGAGAATGGATTCATGCTATAGTGTGGAATCAGAAAAAAATTGAGACACAACACAGAGAATGCAAAAGAAAATCCTATAGCTACAAAATTGATGGAACTCATGTAGTTCCTGGTGGCAGTGGCTCCTCCATGGGTGCCTTTCCCTGGACTAGTGCTCCAGGTCTTGATGACATTGAAGTATGGCCTGGAGTTTCTCCTCTTCAGTTTGGGGATCTTGTGCCATCCATGCTAATGTTCCAATGTTTGATGGAGTTGGCCCCTCCCATGGGCATGGTAGTTATGGAAACATTTTATTTGCTTTGACATACCAAGCCACAAACACCTACCATTCCTCCTTGTAAGCTCTAGCTTTGTCTCTGTATTCTTGAAAATTTGCAACCTGCTGAGCCAAGTCTATTGCGACACCTTTTTGCCCTTGGTAGCCTACTTTAACCACATCGAGTTCAGAATTTGCAACCTTCAATTTTTGCAATATCTTCTTGTGTTTTCTAAATTCTGTTTCATATTTGATGTAGGTGGTGGCTACTTGTTGTTCGAGCTCTATTTTTGGATGCCCTGCTGTTAACATGGCAAGGTTGGCATATTGCAGGTTTGCCAAATCCATATATTCTGTAAGGTCCTGGATCTATAGGTCCCGGTTCTTAACTTCTGTCTGGTGGGCAAACACATATGTGTCCAATATGGCCCGCCAGTTAGAGTGTTGAGCACTGAGAGCATTGATGTGGGCCTTGGCCATATGGATCTCCTTCTCGATGATTTGCTTATACATCCCCATCTGGTCCCGGAAGTGCTCTTTTAGCTTCTCATGTCGTTTAGCCTCATTCTACCATGTGCTTATTTCAATAGTTATCTTCTGATTGATGGTGCATACCTTCTCCATCGAGAGGGTTCGATTTTCCTTGGCTAAATGGTTCATGTCTTGGTTGACCCTGATTAGTTGTTCTCACAACTGTTGAAAATGTTCTTTGAGAACATTCTTTTGTTTCTCCACATAGGTCAACCAAAGGTTATTAGCAACAAGTTGTTTGTTTTCTTCTTGTAAGGCCTTGAGTGCCTTGGTATGCACATAAGTTTGCGCTTGTGCCATAGAGGCATCCCAAACAACCTTCTCTTTTTCTTCCACCACCCTTTTATTCTTTGCCACTAGTTCAGTAAGTTGTTCAGTCCTAAAAATGTCCAACTAGTCTGTGGGAATGAATTGAGAAGGATCCCACTGTGCTGCTTGCAAGGTCATGAGCCTTTCTTGCAATCTTTGCACCTCTGCTTCTACATGCTTGGCCCTCATCTCTGTTAAGACCAACTTCCCTTTGGTGGAAATGACGTCTGATTTTATTGCTGTAACATCCTATGGGATGTCAAATAAGGACGTCATTACTTGTTCTGTTTGTAGCAATCGGTCAAGTACATCCTCATGTTCTGTAGGAGTCATTGAGGTTTCGGCCAAAGTTTGAGCATCTAGTGCTCCTATAAGATCTTTCGGTGGCACAATAGGCACATTAATTAATTCTTTAATGTGGTCTGCAACGACTTCTGTGGCTCCTACTGCATCTTGGTGCTGCATGACCACCACCATGGCCCCTTCACCCGTTTCTAACTTTACTTGAAAGGACGCAACGTTCCCTAAGATCTGTTGTGACCAAGTGCTCTCTCCTTCTATCTGGATGGACACTTCATCCCATGTGCAATCCAAAGAAATCATGGGTTGTATGGCATCATCAATGACACGTAAGGGATTTGCATAATCATGACTTCCCCAATTGACCATCTTAGCGATGGTCCTAAGATGGCTTATCAATGGTCTGTAATCTTGCAGCGGTGACGGTGGTTGATCCTACTGGCTTGTGCTAGGCCATGCTTCTTGTTTTTGGCTGAGTCCCATGCTTGGAAGTTGGTTGGGTCCTGCAAGTTGAGTTGCAGTTGGCCCTGCCATTTATTCCTTCTCTTATTCTAGCCCCAGCGTCTCACTAATGATTTTCCTTGCAGCTGGTGGCTTTAGCAGTTCAGCATATGAAGCATTTTTGACTTTTAGGAGGACATCATTGGTGTATCCTCTAATACCAGCACATTTGCATAGCTTCCTGATAAGACAAGGGAAGGGCAACACAAGCTTCCCTGCCTTCCATTCTTCAAACTGCCTTAGGATTTCCATAAAATATAGATGAGGTAGGTTAGCATTAAGCTTTCCCATCAACACTGCACATCCTCTTACCACATATGTTGAGATTCTTTTTAAGCCTTTTGTGGGAAAGAGGTGATAAGTCCCTATTTTGAAATAAATCCTCTCTTCTGTCGTCAACTCCCCAAACGTCTTATCTTCCTTGCCATACATTCTTTCTAACCAAACTTGTCGTGCATCAGGGTCTGAGCGGGTAGACAACTAAGAAATCTTTGGCCCTATATTCAGAAGGTTTAATACCTCCAAAATGGCTTGAATAGAGAAATCAATCGTCACACCACAAAAATTAACCGTGGTGCCTTGTTCTTTGTTGTGCCAAAATTGGTACATTTCCCCTAAGTACCAGGCACCACTTTTCGAGAGGATAGGCCATAAAGGGGATCCTTTGAGGTGATCCCTAATGGCCTCCAGAGCAAATTCTATGAAAGATCCAAATTTTAATTCCACAATCATTGTAGTGAATATGGATCTTTCATGGATGGCCTGAACACAATCTTGGGGCAACGTGAGATGTTGTCCCTGTTCAGACGTAGCAACAGCTCCTCCTTCTACTTGCCTTGATTGTACAGTAGTAGGGTCTTCTTGGTGGATACTAAATGATTATTCCTCCTACTCTGCATGTTGTTTGGCAGGAGCTTGTCCTTCACCTCTCCTAGGTTGTTTGCTCCCACCTTGAGCAAGACCTTTTTATTGTCCATGTTTTGGGGCCATCTGCAATCACACGGGGCCCATCATTAGTAAGGTTATTACCAAATTTAGGTTATACCTTACTACTTGCCTTAATGAATTTTTTTATCTTCTTTTGATGTTAATCATTAGGAGAGAATGTCCCCAAAAGATTATAATATTTAATCCTCTTTTCTTAGGTGGTTTCCAAATCTAGTTTCCTGGTATACTAAGGGGATGAAATTTTTTTTGGCACATGTATCCTTAATTTTATAACTAATTACCCTTAATAATGTCCTTCGGGTGATGAAAAATTTCAAAAAAATTATGTGCTATTTGGCGTATGCCCCTCCCCCATAACTGAGTTGAACACTCTGGGTTCAAGTAGGTTCAAACGGAATGAAAATCAAAGGACCAATGAGTGAGTTATGGATATGAAAGTAAAGGACACACAATTGCAAGTTGTGTAGAGAAATTTGAAAGACTTTCCCTGTGTGAATAGTTGAAAATGATGTTAAGTAGCATAAGGGGTCACGTATATATAGATTTTTGGGACACGATATTGCGTACGTGATATCGTGTACGCGATATTGTGGCCTATTGATGTTAAGGAACTATGGAATATACCGAATTTTTAAAAGATTTTTCTGAAGTGTTAGATGTAAACTAAGGACATGTGGATGAGTGTTAAAGGGTTCTAGGATAATTAAACTAGTTCTAAAGACATGAATAACTATGATGGTGTGGAATTGATCAATAAGGGCCTCAGGTGGTAAGGGAGAGAAAAAGGCTATGTGATGGTTCATAGGAACGTTCAAATCAGAGGGATAGTAATAAGGGAAAGAATATTGTTGAAAATATGCTAAGGGTAATAGATGGTGTGTGGAAGATGTGTTATGAGTGCAAATTATAAAAAATTATGCAAGTGGGTCCTCCCCAAAGCAGGTTCCAACCTATAATGCCCTTGTGCAACCACACCTTAAAATGTCCATAGGCACTAAAAGGGTTAAATGTAATCAACACGAATCCACACGGGTTCCACATAACACACACATGTAAGTATCATTGAAATGAGGTAAGAATTCTTTGCTATACGAGACATGAGCTACAATTACATGAATAGCGAGATGAGACGGACTATAGAAGGGACTATAGATATTGGGACATGAGGTAACTGACCCAGGGCACAATGAATCCTACGTGTAAAGCATGATTAATGTGTCATTAACCCATCTTTCCAAGATCAAGACCAAGTCCATTCCTCTAATCAGTGACACTGCATTGTTTCATTCCATGATGAGCAACTATGAGAGCACCATAACCAATAAGCATTTTGTTCAAGGGAGGAGTGATTATTATTATTTTTTTATGACACTTCTTTTCTCTTTCTTTCTTTTTTTTTTCGATTGCTGAGTCCAGAGAAGTTGCCAACCTTCAGGCATGGGTGCATGTCTTTCTCGTGGGACCCCCTAGAACAACATTGGATTTTTGAGTGCCTTTTGATTACTCTTACTTCCATTTTGCATTAGATCTACAAGGATCTTAGTACAACCATGTTGCATGATAACTCTCACAGACATCACCAAAGAAAATCTACAAGTCCCCTTGATGTCACATCCTAATCATTCCCTCTTGATCCATCCTTCTTCATTCTAGGTACAATGAACACAAAATTAATTTTTAAGTTTTAACAATGTCAAGAATATCACTATACCCTCAATGAGAACCTCTTATTTGTAGAATGGATGAGTTGGTGCAATGGGCTCATTGTCCAAATAATTGATCGCTTGAGACTCGATAACATAGAACAAACCTCAACCAACGAGCCACATGAGTCTTTTATTCGTAGATGAGATTACTTACAAAAAGAAAAAAAGATAAAAAGATAAAACAAGAAATTGAAAAATGAAAAATTGGAAAACAAAAAATTGTAAAATTAAAGGAAATGAAAAATATTTATTAATCTTGCTTGTTATTAGAATGGGGGATATCCCCCATAAGTAAACAGTTGAGCTTGGAAAGGATTAACAAATGAAAGATGAGGATCCTTGCATGTTGGAAGTATCAAGACTTGGTCATACTTACCCCATTGGGGTTCACATAGCTGATTGTAGTAAGCATAGTGGGGAAATTTATAAGATGTGGTTTCTGGATAAAGAGTTGACCCACTATGATACTTGAGATAGTAAGATGGTATGCAAGGATCAGGACGTCGCTCTCCATGGTTGTATTCATTGGGGCATATGGTTGTTGGAGTGTTAATTGGTGGCCTTGATGAAGTAACATGAGGCATTGGGTTTGA
The DNA here is from genome assembly GCA_015680685.1 of Gnetum montanum. NCBI lineage: Eukaryota > Viridiplantae > Streptophyta > Gnetopsida > Gnetales > Gnetaceae > Gnetum > Gnetum montanum. The sequence goes on along the minus strand of MNCI01031942.1, from coordinate 972,146 downwards.
AGAGAAGGATGTACCATAGTGTTGGACTTGTGCTGAGTTGGAGAATGCAGTGACCTTGGAACTATGTTATCCCTTCCTACGATCATGTCTAAAGAAGAGACGCTTTCGATGTTGATGAGGTTTCTCACTGCTGTTGGCAATAGTAGCACAAGTAATGTTCGTGGATTGTTGTTGTGGTGCAAACACTTCAGGGATAGTTGGTGGCGATGTAGAAGGAGGAAAAGGATGAGAATGTTGAAATTTAGGAGAAGTGTAAGGTTCACAAGGCGGTGGTTGTGTTGAGGACATGGGCTAATAGTATTGAGGAGAATGATAATGCAGTGAGATAGAGTATGTTGGGGAAGTTGTTTAAATCGAGCCTAGGTAGGCAGCTCTCTTTACGATGCCTATGGGAGATTCGAATAGACTCTTGTATTTGTGTTAGGCTTGTAGTGGCCAATAGGGGTTCATCGTCATCGAGTAAGTTATGCTTTCGTGTGTTGGGATGATGCTACCTTTGTTTATGTTTATACGAAACTCCCACCTCAGATTGCGTACTCTAATCTTCATTTTCATATAATTTGTTGGTTCTCCAATGAATTGCCTCACTAGATGTGGCATTATCATAGTCTTGTAGGAGAGGCATGGTTGTGAGATTGTGTGTGAATTTGTATGTGAATTTTTGTAATTATTGCTTCCTAAAAGATATATCGTTAATTCTTATACAACAACCTTGTATGATATAACTAATCTAGATAACTAGCACCATCCCCAGCAATGGCGCCAATGATGAGTGACGAGGTACCCCTACACTCAACCATACGAATATGAGCATTTCACACACGATTCGGTCTAACTCTGTAGACAAACTAGTTGTGGTATCTAGATAGTTACTTGTAGATCGTAGTTCACTGTCTTCCCACTTGGATTAGTATTAGCTTTGTCACGTATGGTTTAGTCCAGAGTGAGGTGTATGATGTGTTCCTACACTAATGCTACTCTTGTGTATGATGGTAAATAATATCGACTAAACTAGGAGAGAGAGTGTGTGAGAGAGAGAATCTAACTAGCCTAAGTGCGATGAGCGTCCGTTCCTTAATCATTCATACACATCTTGGACCTCGTGCACGACTACCACTAAGATTACCAAGCGCATGGCCTAAGTACACTACTAGGTTACCAAGTAGTCACACTTAAATGCTTGTGATTCAGTCGTACTCATTCTGCATTACTAGGAGATAAGGGTAAAGAGATATTAACTAAGAAAGTAGTAAATAACAATTAAATAAATAATTAAGCTAAGTGGATGCTAGAATGATGAAGTAATCTCAATCTTTATTGCCGATCATATGCATGTCCAAGTACGTCACACTCGAATAAGGATGTCGTACAATTACAATCACCACACTGCGGGCATGCACTGGGAGAAGAGGGTTGAGAGGAAAAAATGATGTACTAAAAACTTATTGAAAACTTAAACTTCAAAAACTTTAAAACTTTCCTACTATATCTACCTACCTCTTATTTATAGATGAGTAGATAGGCTACAATATTGCATATGCGATATTGAGTCTAGGCTGTGATATCGCGTAAGCGATATCATGGCAGCGATATCGCAGCCAACAATTTATGACTCATCAATGACAAAAATATACATTCAAAAACTATGGCATTAAGTAGACAACCAACCATAGTAAGTTATTATTGAATCCTTCACCCACTTTAATAATCAGCATATCATAAGTAAGATAAAGGCATAGAAATGATTATGAAAAAACTTAGGCTGAAATTTTATGGATCTTAAGGATTTCACCAGCGAAACTAATTTCTTCACAATTATTATTCCCCATGGAAAATTCTAAATCATAACTAAAACTAAAATTTTATTATGTCTATGTAGACCTAAAGGATCTATTAGACAAATGAATTTGTGTAAAATACATAAGTAGCAATAAATCCTAAGTACAATAGATATGTCTAATGCTTATGTAACTTGAATACATCTTTTATGTAATTTCCTAGGATCAACACTAGAAGCTTGAATAGTGTATACAAAGACTAACTAGACATTTGTCATTTTCTCTAAAAAATTTCTATTTTGTAACATTTTAATAATACATGTTGCTCATCTCCTACCACCTACAGTAACCATAGTCAACATATTCTATTTTCATGCTACTCATTATTCCATTTTATAGTTTTAATTAATAGATGATGTAATCTCAACATTTTCTATTGATGCTAAAATATCTACTTCTTCTATTAATGTAGAAATTTCTATTGATTCTCATAATGTAGATTTACTAGCTAGTCAGTAAAAATTTGTGACATCCTTTTCTAGTGAAGTTGATGTAAATAAGATGTCTAATTTTATTCTTCTTGATGATGTATATGAGTTATTAGTTATTGATATTACATTACAATATGATGAATCATGTTTTACATGGCCTTCAATATTGGAGTGGCTACGATATTAGGTACATGATATCACGTATGTGATATTGTGGCCCAAGATGCAATATCGGGCATGCGATATCGTGGTGTACTCCTGGGCCTATAAATACAACCAGTGGGCACACGATTCGAGGGTAGTTTTTGAAATCAAGTAGCGAAATTCTTGCAGTTTGTTCATTCGAGAGTTAGAATATTTTCCAAGTGCCCGTAGTAGGAGGTCTAAGTGTAATCAAATCTTTATTCAAGCATTGATATACTTGAACACACCATTGTGTTGGCAATAAAGATGAGCCGTTTGATTCATCCTTGCAGCACTTGAGACTTTCTTTCTTTATGCATTTATATATCGTGATTTCATGCAGTTTACATTAATGTCATTCATTCAACAGTTAATTTTGATTAATTAAGAAACTAATTAAAATACACAAGCATGACCCCTTCGAACATATGTGTGACACTTGGTAGCTCAGAAATGGTTAGCGTTTGACAACCCAGCAGTGTTTACATGAAGTTCAGGATGTGTTCGGGAGGTGGGGATGGTTACTTATGTTAGGTTAGATTAGACAATAGTTTACTTAGCACTTAATTACTCTTACTTTTATTATTGTTTTAAGTGATCAAATTGATAAAACATAAAATGATAAAAATATTATGCCTTAGTTACACTTAACCACACACTTGCACTTCACAAGTGAGATTGGGAAGATAATGAATGGACAATACGAACTCACCATTTAGCTCTAGCAAACTTGGTAATAAAAGTTTTTGAAATTCAATCAAATTGCATGTGAATGCCTATGATTCATATGGTTGGGTGTAGGACTACCTCATTGCTGGTGCTATTGCTAAGGACTTTAATTCTCCGTGCACCATCTAAACTTAGTGAGACTTAGTAACCTCATTGTTCAAACCCTAAGAGTCAAATCTTACAAAAACAAAAAATTATTATTACAACTAAATTAAATATTAACCACACACTGCATATAGATTCATTAACATAAAATGTCTTCTTCTCATAGGAGTTTATCTTCGCCTCGGATAGAGCAAGTGCCTCAACAATACCGGGTGGTATATGCTCATCATGATGAGTATGTACCAGACTTCACCTTCATCTTACATTAAGATGAAATGCTATGGTGGTGTGACATGGAAGGAAACATCGTGTTACCACCAGATTGATCTGTTCTAGCTATGCTCTAGCTAATGCTTGCATGACATGGACTTCAACATCTTCATAGGGAGTATGAGATGCAAGATCTTGATTCAAGGGATTATCATCCCACTAAGGCACAAAGGTTAAGGGATTGTTAACTAGAGTGCCAACATGAGCTTTTGAAGGACAAGGGGTCGAACACTTTTCCACCTTCGTGTAGCCCATTGGATGGAGGCAAACACTTCTCTGGGGAATTTTCCTTTGGTGACACTCCTCTCTTTGACTTTGGTCAAGGGGCCCTCAACTAGAATGTGTAATCCACAATTCATAATATGGGTTTTGGTTGGAATGGATCCAATGACAAAAATGGATCTGAAGGATCAAGTTATGATAAGGGGAAAAATGGAAGTCACGATTGCAATTGTGGTCATGATCATCAAAGAGAAGGTGGTAGGCATTAGCATGATGCAAGTCATCATTCCTCTTTCCCTTCATCATTTTCTTCTTCTTCATTTGGCTCAAATTATGGCCATAGAGGGCATGACTATGATGGAGGTGATCGATGGGACCAAAACAACAAAAGGGACCATTGAGACAGTTGTGATCAAAGGCTTGGGAAATCCAGTAGAGAACATCATAGGCACCATCATTATGGCCTTGATGAACATCTACTTTCCACTTGGAGCATGTTAAACATTGTAGAAGTTATGAGGATTGTAACAAGACATGTAAAGGATAGTAGAATAAAGAGGCTAGACATATAATGACATCCCTCAGTTTGAGGGAGTCTACGAGGCTAATTTGCAAAATCATCTCCAAGCCTTCTAGGATGCATGTGCCTTATAGAATATTAAGAATGATTAACAGAAGTTGAAATTATTTCCAAGGATACTCATTAAGAAAGTAGAAAATTAGTATTGGTCCTTGGAGCTAGAATCAATTTGGTAGTGGAGTACAATGTTAGAATTGTTTAATGAAAAATATCAAATGTACTCCTGAGTATCCAATATGAGGAATCAAATCCAAGGATGGAAACAAGGAAACCATGAGCCCTTGGATGCTGCTATTGGTCAATGCTACTCTCTATTGCATAAGTGTCCCAGCCATGGATACTCTTAGCTTGATCAACTCTGCCATATTAAAGACAGGTTGCGGTTTGAAACAAGAAAAACCCTTGACATCTATGCTCAAGGGAGATTGATAGAGTTAAGTACCCATCGGATCCAAAAATTAATTAAGTAGGTAGCCAGGGAGGAGGGAGAATTAAGAAAGTGAGAAAGCGTAGAGGAATACAATAGGGATCCTTCTATCTACAAAAGGGGGATTTGATTTTGTGACAGTGAGGATGAGTTAACCAGAGATAAGGTGGCTAAATAGAAAACCTTGCCACTCTAGAAATTGTAGTTTGAAATTATGGCTAAGGTTGACCAATTATGGGACTCCATGGATAATAAGTATTAATCTATCTTAAAAATTACTGAAGAGTCCAAGGAGCAAAGTGGTGAGCATGAGAGTCCAAGAAGAGTCCATGGATAAGATTAAGGCATGTTTAGCATCCTTACGTCTTCAGTTCTATTATATTTGCAAATTGCTAGGAATGAGCCTTGTAAAGCTCTTCTTGACTCTAGTTCTAGTGTTAATCTTATCTTACATGAGATGTACACTTCGTGGAACCTTCCTCCTTTGAAGAAGAGTAACATCAGGCTAGAGCTAGTAGGCTAGTCCATCACTATTCTATTAGGACTAGTAGAAGACATCATGACCACCATTTGTAGGTGGTCATATCCTATCAACTTCTTAATAATCAAGATGTAGAATTATAAGGGGGACTTCCCAATTATTATGGGAAGGACATGGTTAAGCACTGTTGATGTCAAAATGGGCATTAGAGAACTTTCTTTAGAGATATCTAAAGAAAATGAATTTGGAAAGATCAAGAAGAAGAGGGTTCCATGTATTGCGTATAGTGATTTAGGGTTCCATTGTGTACAAAAACTATGATCAGTGAAGCAAACATCTATCTCTGCATGCAAGTAGTATGCACTAGAAGTTGAAAACCAAAGATGTCTATACGTAGTAGCCAAAAAACAAGAAGGCACCCAATGGCTAACAGCTGATTCTAGTAGTAGTACATTGTGCATGGAACCTACTAAGGGCCTCAAATGTGATTATGTTGCAAGTATGGATGAACTCAAGCAAGTTCATCACTAGCTCTCTAAGGGGGTAAATGAGAATATCAATTGGGGAGAGTTAGAGATTCCTGATAATTTCAAACAAGAACCCCTTAAATTAAAGACACTACTAACTAGAATGGAGTACGTGTTCTTAAAAAGTGGAAAGCCTATCATTATTAATGCCAAACTTGTTGTAGGACAAAAGAAGATGTTGATGAATTTTGTGGAAAAATGGTCAATAGCCTTTGCTTGGTCATATTCTGAGCTCATAGGAATAGATCCAAGAATATGCCAGCATTGAATATACACTGACCTTGCTGTTAAGCCGAAATGATAGCCATAGCGGCATTTGAATCCCAAATTAAAGCAGGTTATCAAAAAGGAGATTGAGCAACTCCTCTAGGTAGGATTCATCTATCTTGTTGTAGATAGTGAGTGGGTTAGTCCACTCATGATCATGCCCAAGAAAGAAGGAAAATGGTGGGTGTGCATCGACTTTCGACTGCTCAAATATGGCAACTTTTAAAGATTATTTTCCATTGTCTTTTGTTGACCAAGTGCAGGACACCATTTCTGGGTACAACTATTACAACTTTTTAGATGGTTATTGTGGCTATAACTAAATTTGGATTACACTAGAGGACCAGGAGAAAAAAAATTTCACAAGTCCTTTGAGGACTTTTACTTATCATCAAATGCCATTTGGTTTATGTAATGCCCCAACTACATTCCAATGATTAGTCCTTAGCATTTTTTAATAACAAATTGGTACTAGGATAAAAGTCTTCATGGATGACTTTTCTACTTATGGAGCTATGTTCGAGCAAACCCTGGACCATCTTGAGTAGGTGTTGAAGAGATGTATCAAAACAAATGATGAGTCGTGATATCAGGGGCATGATATTACATCCACGATATCGGGTATGCAATATCAGAGCCTTCCAAGTGATATCAGACATCTGATATTGGGGCCTGTCTTGTCACCTATAAATAAGAGGTTAGCACACTTGGTTTGACAATAGTTAGTTAATTCGTCTTAGCCCCTTACCTAAACTCTTGCCTTTTTCCCTTCTCAGAGTTAGAATTATTTTTGAGTGCTCAAAATAGGAGTCATAAAGCAAACTGATCTTTATTCAAACATTGTGTACCTAAGCATACCTTGTGGCTAGAAATAAAGATGAACTTTGTGATAAACTTTGCAGTATTTAGAATCACTTATTTAATGTTATTTACAGTTGTTTAATGCTTTTCTTAGTTAATTAATGTTCTCTCTCTCACCTTATTAACTCTCCCAAGTAAGCACACTCAGTACGACCACTTTGAGCATGTGTGGAACACTTTGTAACCCAGTAACGATTAGCGTTTGGTAATCCCAGTAGTGTTGCACTGGTTCAGGATGTGGACGGCAAGTGGGAATGGATGCTGGTGTTAGGACTAGTTAGAGCATAGTTGATTAGTGAAATTAAATTAGTTACTTAATTAGTCACTTCTCCCTTTGTAGCACTAGGACATAAAACATAAAATAAAAATAAAAATCATATACCTCAAGTTTACTTAACCATACAATTGCGCTATATAAGTAAGCTTGGGAAGACAACAATTGACTAACTTGCCCAAGTTCTACAAAGGTGCATAAGCACCTAGTCCTTGGAATTCAACCAAATTATTCATGTACACTCATATTTGTATGGTTAAGTGTAGGCATACCTCCTCGCTCATCACTGGCACCATTGCCAGGGACTTTGTTGTTTGTGCACTAGCTAGAACTTAGGAAATCTTCACATCATTGGAACAAACCCATAGGGTTGGTTATCTTACAATTAATGAAATAAAAAGTATTGCAATTTAAATAGAAAATTATGTCTCCTTATTCTTACGAGAGTATTTCACCACCTAGGTTTGATATAGGGAACAATTGGAGCTGTAGTACACATTGATAATCCACCAGTCTCTCAATAGTTGCGTGTGGTATACGTTCATTTTGATGAGTATATATCAAACTTTACCTTTATCCTCCACTAGGATGAACAACTGCATTGGCATGATTTAGAAGGTAACATAATGTTACCTCCTGATCGCTCAGTCCTAGGCATGCTCCTTTGTGATCTTACATGAATTAGTATGCAACACTTATAGGCAGAGTAAGTTGCACATGATCACAACTCGAGGGAGTATCGATCCATGGAGGCACACCATCAAAGGGATCTACAACAAGAGAGACATTATGAATCCATGAAGGGGAAGTTGTCTTAAAATGTCCCATATGTCATAAGTGAAAATGAGGGTGGTGAACCTATCTTAGGAGGTCTCCCACATAATGATGTTCCTCCTATTGACTTCGGTCAAGGGGTTGTGTATTAGAATCTTAACTCAACTATCCATAACCTAGATTTTGGTACTGACAGACACAAAGGGTCTAAAAAAGAAACATGAATACATAACAAAGATGGAAATTCTGATCGTAACCACGATTGAAGTTGCGACCACCGAAGAGAAGGAAGTAGGCACCATCATGGTGATAGTCCTCCTTCTTCTTTACCTTTATCATCTTCTTCATACTCTCCTTCAAGATTTGGACATAGTTGCAAGGAAAAAGACCTTGAGTATAATGGTAAGTGAAACAGGAATCATAGACAAAGCAGCCAAGAAAGGGGATGAGGGCATTCTAGAGAAACTCATCATGAAAGGAAGGAGAGTAAGAAACAACATAGGCATTATAGATGCCATAGATAGTACGATCACGATGAACCCCTACTTGCTACCTAAAGTATGCTAGATATAATTAAGGCTGTTAGAATCTCAACAAGGCACCAAAAAGATAGTAGGATCAAAACAGTGGACATGAACAATATCCAATGATTTGAAGGGGGATACAACACTAATCCTCAAAATCATTTGCAAGAATTTCATGATGCATGTGCCTTGCAAAAAATAGAAAATGAGTGGCAAAAACTCAAGTTGTTTCCATGGATACTAATCAAGGAAGCAGAAAGCTGGTACTGGTTCTTAGAACCAGAATCCATTCGTCGATGAAGTACCATGTTAGAACTGTTCAATGATAAGTATTAAGCATACTCCCAAGTGTCCAACTTGTGAAAGAAAATCCAAGGATGGAAACAAGGAGGACATGAACCCTTGGATGCTGCCATGGGTTGACATTATGCACTATTACATCATTGCCTAGGCCATGGTTACTAGCAAAGGGAAAACTACACCATCTCATAGATGGGTTAGGTAGGAAATGCAAAGAACCCTTAGGACTTTTGCCTAAGGAAGGCTATTTGAGCTTAGGTCCCATCAAGTACAAAGATTGTTGGAGCAAGTTGCTAAAGAAGAAGGTGAGTTAAGGAAAAGAGAGAGTGTAGAAGAATATAATAGAGATCCTTCCCTTTGAAAGAAGGGAGTTAGATTTTATAAGGATGAAGAAGAGTCACCACTTGAAGAGATGGTGAATAGGAAAACCTTGCCCATTCAAAAACTTGTATCAAAAGTATTAGCAAAGGTGGATCAAATGTGGGACTCCCTAGATAATAGATTTCAAATAGTTCTCAAAATAGTAGAGGAGTCTAGAGAGGAAGGTAGTGATCAAGAAAGGAGAAAAAAGAGAAAAGCTAAATATGCACATAATAAAGGTAAGGGCAAAGTTACCATTATCGAAGAGGTTGTGGATTCAGATATAGACAATGATGGTGGATGTGAGGTATGCCAATATGACCATCCTAAGGGATGTTGCCCTGTAATCACACATCTGCAGGAGTCTAGGGTGTATGCACTTAGCCCATGATTAAATAGAAGGTAAACACCCCAAAGGTTACCTTATCCCCAAGGTAACCCAAGGTAGTTCCACCAACCCTNAGCCACGTGGAGAGGTTGGTTGTTGCACGTAGTATCCATATGGGTCGNGGGAAATGCCACCACCACATCAATAGTACCCTTACCGTCAATTCAACCCATATGGATACTACGTGCAACAACCAACCTCTCCACGTGGCTTTACTAGTCACATTACTTTCCAACCTCACTACCAAACCCATGAGTATTATAGAACTCCTTCTCCTAGGGGTGATGTTCCACAAACATATTATCCTTCTCATTTAACTGCATCTCTTCCACCCTTAACTCCATTACCACTTGCTCTAGCCATGTAGGGTGAGCTCCCTACCCAACCATAGCAACGTAATGCTACAAGGGTTGTTAATCCTCATCCTATTGTTGGTTCAAACAACCACATAAAGAAGAGACCTTTCTTTAGGACCAATAGTCCAACCAAGTCCTTGCAGTCACAAGTGGCTAACTCTCCAAAGGCCTCACTATCATTCGAAACTTCAAAACTCCCTTCAAATCAAAGGCCACATTCAATGCATATGGTCATGTTGACACATGCCATTACCGATTTGATTAAGGTTGGCCATCTTCCTAGGAAATTCTCCAATCTTAGGAGTTGTCTTATATATTTACAAATTGCTAGGAATGAACCTTGCAAGGCTCTTTTGGATTCAAGTTCTAGTATCAACTTAATCTCTCAAGAAATGTACAAAGACTGGAACTTGCCTCTACTAAAAAAGAGTAACATTCATTTAGAGCTGGTTGACCAGTCCATCACTATCCCATTAGGACTAGTGGAGAACATTGTTAACACTATTTGTAGATGGTTGTATCCAACCAACTTCCTATTGATTCAAGTCAACAACTATAAGAGAGACTTCCCTATCATAATGGGAAGAGCATGGCTAAGCATAATTGATGCATGCTTAGGAATATGAGATTTTTCCCTAGATATATCAAAGGAAAATATTTTTGTAAAGATTGAGAAGAAGAAAGTTCCATGCATTGCATACAGTGACACAAGGTGTAGTTGCATGCAGAAGTCATGGTTTGTACAATGTTTAACATTGCCTACATGCAACTAGTATGCACAAGTAACTAACATACAAAGATGCCTATATGTAGCAACCAAAAGATAGGAAGGCACCTAGTGGCTGACTATTGACCAAGAGAGCAAATCAACTATATGCATAAAACCAACTGAGGGTTTGACTTGCACTTACATCGATAGCATAAACACATTAGAGAAAGTTCATCGCCAACTTCCAAGTCTTGACATTGAAAATATCAACTAGGGGAAGTTGGAAATCCTTGAAAAATTTAAGCAAGAGCCCCTTGAGTTAAAACTGTTGCCCATCAATATGGAGTATACATTTCTCAAAAATGGAAAACTAGTAATTATTAATGGTAGGCTCACTCCTCAACAAAAAGAGAGACTACTAAAAATTGTGAGCAAATGGTCAAAAGTCTTTGCTTAGTCATATCTCAAATTAATTGGAATAGACCATTCAAATAGCACCAGAAGCCCAAGCCAAGACCATGTTCACAAGTCCTTAGGGGACATTTGCATACAAAAAAATGCCATTTGGATTGTGCAATGCTCTTGCAAAGTTTCAATGTTTGGTTCTAAGTATATTTTAGTAGCAAATAGGAAATCTATGGAGCGAACTTTGATTAAGCCTTGGACCTATTAGAGCAAGTACTAAAGTAATGTGTTGAAACCAATTTAAGGCTCAACTAGCAAAAAAGTCATTTAATGGTCCAAGAAGGTGTAGTATTAGGGCATAAGATTTGACGAACAAGGATAGAGGTAGACCCCAAAAAGATTAAAGTCATCCAAGAAATCATGCACCAACCTAAAACTGTAAAAGACATATGATCATTCCTTGGACACACTAGCTATTATAGAAGATTCATAGTGAACTTTTCAAGGGTTACAAAATCATTGGTTGAACTAACGAAAAAGGACATACCTTTCGAATGGACTAGAGAATGTGAGTTAGCTTTTCAAACTTTAAAACAAAAGCTTGTAGAAACACCTATTCTATAAGCTCTTGACTAGTCCAGACCATTCCATATAATGACTGACACATCCAGCTTTGCTTTAGAAGCTGTACTTACATAGTTAGATGACCAGAAATGACCCTATTATATTCACTATGCAAGTTGAAGAATTGCTGGTGCACAACTCAATTACACCACAACGGAAAAGGAATTAATGGCTATGGTGTTTACACTAGATATGTTTAGGAACTATGTATTGGGCTATAAGGTATTTGTACACATAGACCATAGTGCAATTTGGTTCTTGCTACATAAACCAACGATGACCCCTCACATCATACAATGACTCGTAATCCTACAAGAGTTTGCTTTTATGATGATAGATCATAAAGGCACTGAGAACGTTATTGCTGATCATTTATCTCGGTTAAAATGGGACAACAAAGAAGATGAATATCTGCTTTTTGATCAGTTTCTTGATGAATTCCTCTTTGTAGGTGTAGTAAATAATTAATTAACCATGGAAATAAATTGGTATAGTAGCATTCTTACCTATCTCCTTACACATGAAACACCACCAGAGTTGGACGCTAAAAGGAAACAAAAATTTCTTCACCGAGCCAAATATTTTATGGAAATCAATGGATACCTTTATAAGGTATGTCCTGATGGCTTGGTCCAATGGTGTGTTCCCGATGTAGAACAATTATGATTTCTCCAAGATGCTCATGAGGGTCCTTGTGGGGGTCATTACGCTAGGAGATGAACAACCATTAAAATCTTGCTTGCAGGATATTATTGGCCTACATTGCTTTGGGATGTTCATCATTTCGTACAATCTTGTGAGTGTTGCCAACATGATGGGGAAATGACTGCTTGAATGGAGCATTCACAAAAATGGATTCAACCTTTAGAACCCTTTGACATATGGGGAATTGATTTTATGAGGCCTATTACACCAATGTCCAATGGAAAAGCCTACATTGTTGTTGTTGTTGACTACTTCACAAAGTGGGAAAAAGAAGCCACTGTTATGGATTGTACATCATCTACCGTTGCACAATTTTTTCAACAACAAGTTGTTAACAGGTTTGGTGTACCTCATGCACTTATTTTGGATAATGGTACACATCTTATGGGTGTGACTTTTAGAAAATTGATGCAATGCTTAGGAGTTGAACACAAACTGACTACAGCATACCACCCTCAAGAAAATGGTCAGGTCGAAGTAACCAATAGGGAGATTACAAAAATCCTAACAAGAACCATTAGCAAATATAGGAAAGACTGGAGCACCAAACTAAACGATGCTCTTTGGGCATACCACTCCACATGGAAACTCCCTATAGGCTACTCTCCCTATGAGTTAGTGTACAAAAACCTCCCAATGCTTCCTATTCAAGCAGAACTTCATACACTATCCATAGCATGTGATCTCAACCTTGACCTCAATCTAGCACAAAAAGAACGTTTAATGAACCTTAACCTACTAGATGAGAACCGATTAGTTGCCCTGTCATCTAATGAATTACACAAGGCTTTTAATAAATAATGTTATGACCTGAAAATTAGAAAAGTTAAGTACCAACTAGGAGATAAGGTTCTTTATTGGAACCTCACACACGTGTCACAATGCACTAAATTTCAAATGTTGTGGGAAAGACCTTATATTATTCATGCAACTTTTCCTTCAGGAGCCATGATGATTTACAAACTTGAGAGCCTAGATAAGAAATTAATACTCAACATCCAACAAACCAAACCTTTTCATGAGCCTAGAATAGCTAGTATCCATACTGTTGGTGGACAACCCTACTTGCTATTTTGGATCTCCTCCCTCCAACTTAGTCATGGGGGAGATGGCCACCAATGCTAACAATTTTAATCCCTCAGCTCTTTTTGTATTTTTTTTACACATCTTTTCAATTTTACTCATTTTTTTACACCATCGTTCACATTTTTACTATTTCTTGGTTTGATTTACTTTCATTCATCACATAATAAGTGCTTACAATGGTGGGTTGGACTATAATAATGTTGATTTTTAATGTTTTATTTTTACCTTTGATTTTAAATGTTGATCCTAAGATATGGTTCTTTTGATAAAAAAGGCAATGAGTCCACATCGTCCATTCATCCATTCAACGTTGTGGTCATCCTTGGCTTTAGAATTGTACTGTCCCTTTTTCTAAATAAACTTATTAATGAATTGGTGACTTGGTATTATTCAAACCAAGGACTTAATGGTTGAAAAGGGTGTGACTTTAAGGGGATTCAACGCACTTGTGCTAGCTATTCTTTTGGGTACTTGGATACTTTTCATGAGTCTTCTACCATTCCACTATTGACAAAATATCAGGAAGTTGCATGAATCTAAATAAATCTTTGCATGGTATGGTTCTCATGAAAGAAAAGAAAAGAAAAGAAAAAAAACTAGAAAACTAGTGGAAATTCAAAGCACACCCCTTAGACATAATAAAGAAACATGGGCTACAAACACTAGTTATGGCACTGGAAAGACATGTTACCAATGCCTAAAGGTTCCCTTTAACTAAGGCCCTTTTTCACTTCCTACTTTCCTATCTTTCTCTCCTTGGAATGGTGGTGACTCGATGGATGCATTCTTGTTGCTTTATGAGGATGGGTTGGTTAAATGTATTGATGCAAGGTCACTAGATGTGGTTGGTGAGTCTGGAATTGGGATGAATTTTATTTATTCACCTTAACCACATAATACAAAAGGGACTCTACACAACCTTGCTCTTGGGATTTCATTCCATTTCCTCCTCTCCTTCCATATTTCTTCCCATATTCCACCTCATTTCTAGTTTTATGATTAGTCTATGTCTTGGTTAACACATTGTTAGTCTTTGGTAAACTCTTGTGGGTAAGTTCTTAACCATTGTTTCCATATGTCATTTTGAGAGCCTATGGACTCTTTGGTTTGTGGGTTTGTCAGGGCATAAAAGGCATGAGCCTGCTTTTGGGAGGACCCACTAGCATTCCTTTTTGGTGCAATTATTAAGTTCTTTTCCTTAAACATTCTTTGCAATCAATCATTTCTCGTTTCATCCCCATCCATGACATCCATTTTATTAGCTTTACCATTGTTATTACCCTCATTTTCATTGTTCCTTCAATTTTTCCACCCTATCGGTACCAGAGGTTTGCTCTTAATTGTGGGAGCCCTGTCACAAATTTTTCCATTCAATCACCTATCTCACCCCTACACCTTGGGTAGTTAACAATTAAAAGCCTCTAACCCAGTATCTACCATACCCACAACCTAGCCAATGCACTTATATTGAGGCAAGGTATTAATTGCATTATGGCTTATCTATCCTTGCTAATTTGTGACTGTGTTGTATGTGTAGATGGTGATTACACAAACAATGGATTGGGATAGGAGGAAGCACTCAGGATGGACTAGAACTAGAGCGTTTACGCAAGGAACAAGTTTGGTCATGCGGCTATGGATGAACAACAGAATGCACATTTCTGACATTAGTAGCAATGTGCCTCATTTTCTTTTCTCTCTCTTTCTCTTCAAGTTGTCAAATGAAGGTCTAGATGTCATCTATGTATAGTGTTCACCACAATGGGCATGAACACCAATGTTGTAATATGTTTGTTGATCCATTCACCAAGCACTTTGAGTCTGTTATTCCCTATCACTATTAGTTCTCATCCAGCCAATAATCCCATACCTTTCCAATATTTTGTAAGGAACTTGAGGATGAGTTCTCATTTAGTCGTGGGGGTATGATGAGCTATGATATCAGGGCCACGATATCAGAGCCTTCCAAGCGATATCGGACATTCGATATCGGGGCCTGTCTTGTTGCCTATAAATAAGAGGCGAGCACACTTGGTTTCGCAATAGTTAGTTAATTAGTCTTAGTCCCTCACCCAAACTCTTACCTTTTTTTCCTTCTCAGAGTTAGAATTATTTCTGAGTGCTCACAGTAGGAGTCATAAAGTGAACGAATCTTTATTCAAACATTGTGTACCTAAGCACACCTTATGGTTGGAAATAAATATAAACTTTGTGATAAACCTTGTAGTATTCAAAATCACTTATTTAATGTTATTTACAATTATTTAATGCTTTCCTTAGTTAATTAATGTTTTCTCTCTCATCTTGTTTAACTCTTCCAAGTAAGCACACTTAGTACGACCACTTCGAGCATGCATGGAACACTTGGTAACCTAGTAACGATTAGCATTTGGTAATCCCAGTAGTGTTGCACTGGTTCAGGATGTGGATAGCAAGTGGGAATGGATTCTAGTGTAAGGACTAGTTAGAGCATAGTCGATTAGTTAAATTAAATTAGTTACTTAATTAGTCACTTCTTCCTTTGTATCACCAGGACATAAAACATCAAAAAATATATAAAAATCATATACCTTAGGTTTACTTAACCATACAATTACGCTATATAAGTAAGCTTGGGAAGACAATAATTAACTAACCCACCTAGGTTCTGTAAAGATGCATAAGCACCTAGTCCTTGGAATTCAATCGAATCTTGCGTGTATACTCATATTCGTATGGTTGAGTGTAGGGATACCCTAGCACTCATCAACAAACCTCTAGCTCAACTGGCAAAAGAGCCATCTTATGGTCTAGGAAGGCATAGTCTTGGGGCACTGTATCTCAAAAGTAGGAATCGAGATGGATTCTAAAAGGTAAGGGTCATCCAAAGAATAACCCATCAATCAGAAATAGTTAAAGAAGTGCAGTCATTCCTTGCTCATATTGGCTACTACCGTCACTTCATCAAGAATTTTTCCAAAATCACCAAGCTATTGGTTGAATTAAAAAAGAAATATGCACCATTTGTCTAGACCATTGCATGTGAAACAACATTTTAACAATTGAAGTAGAAGCTTGTTGAGATCTCAATTCTACAAGCACCTAATTGGTCTAGGTCATTTCATGTGATAATTGATGCATTGAATTATGCTTTGGGGGTAGTGCTTACAGAGTTGGATGATCAAAAACCTCCATATTACATTCACTATACAAGTCAGAGTATTGTAGGTGCATAGTTGAACTACACCACTATAGAAAAAGAGTTGATGGCGATGGTGTTTTCCTTAGAAAATTTTAGGCAACATGTTCTTGGTTATAAAGTGTTCATGCACATAGATCATAGTACCATCTAATTTTTAATGAATAAACCAATGGTGAGCCCTGATGTCATATGGTGGCTCATGATTTTGCAAGAGTTTGATCTCACAATGGTAGATCGAAAGGGTGTGGAAAATGTGGTCACTGACCACTTATCACAACTAAGATGGGACAATAAGGAGAAAGAAAGCCCCTTATCTAATCAATTTTTTGAGGAATATCTCTTTGTAGGGGCTATTAATGCATAAATGCCCACTGAACCAAGATGGTATGAAACCATTCTCACTTATATTCTCAAGCAAGAACTACCGCAAAGGCTAGACACCTAGAAGAAACAATAGTTTCTTTACCAGGTTAAGAATTTCATGGAAATCAACGGGAACCTTTACAAAGTATGTCCTGACAGCCTAGTACATTGGTGTGTCCCTAACACGAATCAACTACACATTCTCCAAGATGCTCATGAAGGTCCTTGTTAGGGCCATTATGCTGGGAGATGCATGACCATAAAAATCCTAATGGTAGGATATTACTAGCCAACAATCTCCGTGGATGCACATTAATTCATCCATACTTGTGAACATTGTTAGAGGGATGGTGGAATGATAGCTTAAATGGAGAGATCACAGCAATGGATTCAACCTCTTGTGCCATTCGATATTTGGGGCATTAACTTTATGGGTCCCATTGCACCTTTGTCAAATGGAAGGACATAAATAATAGTCGTGGTTGACTATTGCACTAAGTGGGTAGAAGAAATAGCTATCATTGACTGTACATCCACTACTGCTACTCAATTTGTATAATAGAATATCATAAATAGGTTTGGTATGCCTCATGCATTAATTTTTGACAATGGAACTCATTTCACAAGTGCCACTTTTCGAAAACTTATGCAACACTTAGGGGTTGAGCACAAACTCACAACACGTTATCACCCTTAAGCCAATGGTCAAGCTGAATTCACTAATTAGGAGATTACAAAAATTCTAATGTGCACTATTAACAAGTACCGAAGGGACTAGAGCACCAAATTAAATGATGCCCTTTGGGCCTATTACTCCACATGGAAGCTTGCCATAGGTTATTCTCCCTATGAGCTCATGTATGAAAAACTACCAACACTGCCCATCCAATCCAAGCTTTGAACACTCTCTACAACCTATGACATTAACATGGATCTAAGTCCAGCACAAAAGATCAGATTAATGAACCATAACTTGCTAGATGAAAATCGATTAATGGCCTTATCATCTAAAGAAATGGATAAGACATTCAACAAGAAACGCCATGACCTCAAAATAAGGAAAGTCAAGTTTCAACCAAGAGATAAGGTTCTCTATTAGAATCCTAATACACGTGTCTCAACAAAATAAATTTCAAATGTTGTGGGAAGGACCTTACATTATCGAAGGGACTTTTCTATCTAGGGCCATGATTATATATAAATCTAATAGCTCAGACAAGAAGCAATTAGTCAACATCCAACAATTGAAACCTTTTCATGAGCCCAAGACAACCAACTCAATAGACACCTCTCTAGATGGAAAACCCTTCTTAATCTTTCAGATCTCCTCCTTACAACTTAGTCATGGGGGAGATGGCCATCCATAACAATACTTTATGTGACTCCTTAGTCTTTTGACTTTTTTGTTTTACACATTTTTGGTCTTATAACTTTTTGTTTTCATATTCTTTGTTTTACATTTTTTGTTTTCTAGGTTATTGATCTTTTCTAAGTTTTTTTACACCATCGTTAGAATATTTAATATTTATTGAATACTCTTTTACTTTCTTTTATATTTTCTTATGTTTGGTGTAATTTTCTACTTTTTTTGCTAATAAGGTGCTAGGTACAATGGTGATGTGGTACTTGATGATGGTATGTATCATTTGTGATTTGATTATTGATGTTTGGTTTCTGACTTTGAATGTCATCAATGACAACTAGGACATGGTTTCTTTTCATTTAACAAATAGTGAGTCCACATCATCCATCCATCCACATACTCTATGGTTTTCCTTGTATTGGAAATGTGCAGTTCCTTTTTCATTAATACAACGTTAATAAATTTGTGACTTGTGTAGTTTCCATAATTGGAAAAGAATCAAAGGTTTAGGTAGGGTGTGGCTTCAAAGGTTTGTAGTGTTCTTCATGCTTTTTTGTTTTCCTATGTGTGGAGGTGTTCTCATGAGCTTCTCACCATTCCATGTCATTCCACAATAAGAAGTCGAATAAGTCCTTGCATAGTGTGGTCTTCATTTGAAAAAAAAGAAAGAGAGATGAGGATTCAAAGCACATCTCTTAGACAAAATAAATGCAAAACACATGAGTCTTTGCATGGTGTGGTTTCCATTCAAAACAAAAAAAATAAAAATAAATTCAAAGCACATCCCTTAGACCAAATGAAAGGGCTACAAGCACTAGTTATGAGACTTGTCTTGTCTCCTCTAACTAAGGTCATTTCTCACTTCCTACTGCTTCTCCAATCTGGAATGGTGGTTGTTTTTTGAGAGCATTCTTGTGTCTTAGGGGATGGACCAGTCTTATAATATCTATGTGAAGTCATTGAAAGTGGTTGGTTTTGGTCTAGACTAAGGATGGATCCTACTGAGTCATTTAATCACACACACCACAAGGGACTTCATGTGACCATAATTAGGAACTTCATTCCATTCTCTCTCTCATCCATCTATGCTTTTCATGCCTCACCTCATTACCGGTTTCATGTTTTGATTCAATGTTCTAGTTTGATGTGTCAATATTCTCAGTTAGTTACTTATGGATTTTTGTACTTAACCTTTCACAACCATTAATCATCCATAGGCCCACAAACTCTGTTTGAAGTTATGCATGGGCATAAAAGGCCTATGCCTACTTTAGGGGGGACCCACTTGCATATCTTTTGTTTTGGTTAAGTTAAGTTCTTTTACCTTAGACATTTTTACAATTGAATTCTTTTTAGTTTACCCCATCAATGCCATCCAATTATGTGCATATTCACAACTATTTTTAGTGAATTCTTTCTTTTTATTGTTGTGAGTTTCTATACCCTCTTTTCAGTATTCCTTGTATTAAGCTTTTTTTGAATTTTATGGATTGCTTCTCTTACTTAATCCATTTTTCAGTCTTCCCACTAACATTATTAAGCAACCAATCTACCACAATCACAACTTAGCTAAATAAAGTCACTGATGAGACAAGGTATTCAACCACTATGTGTTACACTTTATATACTAATCCTTGATTTTGTCATGATTGTAGTGGAAAGCATGGACTAAAAGTAGACTATCTTCACTAAAAGTCCGACACGATATCGCGTCCTTCCCTACGATATCGCGTACGCGATATCGCAGTCAGCTGTCATTTCTATAAATAAGAGGCGGCTCTCCCTTATT
>MNCI01031942.1:907100-951908 GCA_015680685.1 Gnetum montanum | reverse complement strand
CTCCTAATATATTTTGTAAGGGACTTGTTCCTCTTCTTCTATACTCGAGGATGAATTTTCATTCAGTCGTGGGGGTATGATGAATCGTGTTCTACATGGGCTTTGATATTGGAGTGGTCGCAATATTGGGTACATGATATCACAACCCAATATGCGATATCAGACATGTGATATCGTGGGGTACTCCTAGGCTTATAAATACAGTCCTTAGACACATGATTTGGGGGTAGTTTTTGAAATCAAGTAGTGAAATTCTTGTAGTTTGTTCATTCAAGAGTTAGAATATTTTCCAAGTGCCCACAACAGGAGGTCTAAGTGTAATCAAATCTTGATTCAAGCATTGATGTACCTGAATAGACCATTGTGTTGGCAATAAAGATGAGCCCTTTGATTTATCCTTGTAGCACTTGAGACTTTCTTTCTTTATGCATTTATATATCATGATTTCATGCAGTTTACATTAATGTTATTCATTCAGCAATTAATTTTGATTAATTAAGCAACTAATTAAAATACACAAGCACGACCCCTTTAGTGTTTACATGAAGTTTAGGATGTGTCCGGGAAGTGGGGATGGTTACTTGTGTTAGGTTAGATTAGACAATAGCTTACTTAGCACTTAATTACTCTCACTTTTATTATTTTTTTAGGTAAACAAATTGATAAAACATAAAATGATAAAAATCTTATGCCACATGAACTCACCGTTTAGCTCTAGTGTACTTGGTAATTAAAGTCTATGGAATTCAACTATATCACACGTGAACACCTGTGATTTGTATGGTTGGGTGTAGGGATACCTCGCTGCTCATCACAATATATTTTCATTCAATTTTGAGTAACCTGCATTGTAATCAAAGTTTCACTTTGCAATTAAACAATATGATGCAAAAACATAATATTCAAGTCATTCATGCCTAGTACTATTCTTGTTTTGTTCTATTTGTTGAGCTAGAAAATATTTCAATTAAGGGAGGTATCAAATCCCAAAAGTAATATTAATAATAAGCATAAAATTCAAAGTACATTTTATGTTTAACGTTGAGTAGCAAATAGGAAAAACAACATTAAAAGTAAGAAAAATTTTCAATTTTAAGGATATTTACTTAGGTATACAAACTTAGAATTGAAATAATCCATTGAAAAATGAAGAGAGGAAAATTAATTATTATTAAGAAGAATGATTCCAACCTTAGCAACATTTACATCACTTATAACATTCATGCTTAAACTTAACATAGCAAAAATAATTTGAGATAGCAATAGAAAGCTTTGGTGAAATACTAACTTTTATAGAAGAGGAAGATCTAATAGAAAATAGCATAAATTATCTAACAAATTTCCCATCACAATTGAATTTATGTCAAGATTATTTACCATTAGAGTTAGCTCACTTCTTAATATAAGATCTAATATTTGAGTTAACAATATTCTTATTAGATGAGAAAAAAATCACACTATGATTATATATTTTTGTTTGTGGAATTTTTATATATTTTTTCCTTTAAAATTAAGAGAAAAATAATTAAATTTTATTGGTAGTATGAAAATTAATTAATTGAAAGTTCAAGTCTCTCTCATTTTGACAAAAATTATAGCTTTCCAACTCTTCTTACCATTTCCCTTCTTGTTCTATTTCATCTATGAAAATTGCCCCAATTCACATTTATTTGTTTTGTTTGGCCTTTTAATTTTCCTTGATCATTTACTTAGGTAAATTTATTATTTTGCATCTATAAATAAAATAACCCTTGTAGTTTCCTTCTTGTTTCATTTCATCTT
Organism: Gnetum montanum; assembly: GCA_015680685.1. NCBI lineage: Eukaryota > Viridiplantae > Streptophyta > Gnetopsida > Gnetales > Gnetaceae > Gnetum > Gnetum montanum. Next base: position 950,126 of record MNCI01031942.1, on the reverse strand, counting down.
TGAAAGTTCTTCTAATTCACATTTATTTGTTTCATTTAACCTTTTAATTTTCCTTGATCTTTCATTAAGTAAGAATATGTTTCTGTATTTGTAAATAAAATATCCCTTATAGACCTATCATAGTTCTTTTGAATTTATAAATAAAATATTACCTGTAATCTCCACTTAGTTGGTGTGTTTGTTTCATTTGGTGTTCTAAGTTTTCTTGATGTATTATTTATCATTTCATTTAGATCATAATTATCCTAACCTTGTTCCAATAAAATGAAGTTAGCTACCTGAGTTATTTTTCATAATTTATCTCTATGAAAAGCTAGATATTTGTTTATTTGCAAGTTCTTCAAATCATCTTCAATCATTTTTTTCCCATGTCCTTTCTATTCTTCCTTTTGATGGCTTTCTTGGAATAGTGATGTAGCAACCTTTTTTTTTTATTGGCTCATGTATGATCTTCTTTGCATATGCCAAACCATGTAAGCCACTATTCTTGTAACTTATCTAAAATAAAATCCTCTCCGAGTCTTTCTCTAATGTATGGGTGGTTTAGTTTATCTCTTCTAGTAATACTCAATAGTCATCTAAGCATTGTCATTTCTGTTACAATGATTTTTGTTTATGCCTTTTTTGTATTGCCTAACATCTAGCACCATAAAGCTAGCAAGCTTGATTGCTATCCTATAAAATTTTTCATTCTATTTTAATCATCCTGCCTCAATTCTATTTCTTGTATCTTTATCAATTTTAGCATTGATCGAAGCATGAATCCTAGGTAGTGAAAAAATTTATAGTGAGGGACTTTTTAGCCTTGAAGTATCTTTACTATTTATATTATTATTGAAATTGTATTCCATATATTTTATCTTACTTTTGCAAATTTTTAAGCCTTTTAATTTTAGAGCATGTATTCATTACTCTAGTAATATTTTCTTGGAGTTGTATTACCAACATAATATCATCTATAAATAGCATACACCAAGGCATTTGACCTTGCATTTCTTTTGTTAATTCATTTATAACAATGACAAATAAGTACAAGCTAAGTATATACCCTTGATGTAGACCTACTATGGTTGGAAAATCAAATGTAAATGCGAATAATAATATTTTTTCTTTAATTGTTGGGTATCTCTCCATCCTTCAAAACTTTGTTAAATAATTTTGTGAGATAAGAGACTTGTATCTTTCATTGCGTTCTAAGCTTCTATAGGAATGTTATTTGGTTTATTAACTTTTTCATTTCTTACCTTTAATAAGGTTTTCTTCACATCAAAGAAGGAAAATTCATTAATAATTCTTCATTTAATAATTCTTAAAAATAATTCAAAATTCTTCATTTAATAATTCTTAAAAATACTTTTTCTACTTATCCAATTTTTTTTATCAAAATTCTTTAGTCTACCTTCTTGATGAATTTGACATAATCAATATCTTTACATTACTTGTTTTTTATTTTTTCTAAATTATAAATATATTTTTCTCTTTCCTTTGTTTCTAATTTTTGATAGAAGTTACCCAAGACCTTATGTCTGGCTTTTGGCTACTACTTTAGTTGCCTCCCTTTTTGTTATTTTTTATATTAGCATATTTTCTTGGTTTCCTCTTTACTTCCATTGCTTAAAGCATCTTTCCTTTTTTTGGATAGCATGTTGTACTTTATCACTCTAGCACCATGTCTTCTTTTGGATGTATATTCTACCTTTTATTTAATTCAAAATGTACTTTTTAATTCTTTGGATGCAAATTTTTAGTAAGTATTTATGAATTTATCCAATTCTATTTTTAGTTTTAAATCATCATGACATTACCAATTTTTAACATTTAATATAATTGGAACTAGAATTTTATTAGTGATTAGTCACGATTTGGTTGGCTACGTTGATGCATCAGTGTTGACGTAGGATTAGCTACAAAAATGTAGCTACATTAACATAGAAACAATAAATGCATAAATAAATACATGCACCAATTGCATTTATGACACCATTTAATCATTAACATAGTAAAGATCTTGCAATATATTTTCGTAGAAGTTAGAATATATCATTGAGTACACTTAGCATAAACTATGTTGATTTTTTAGAATCTTATTCAAGTGATTATGTACTTGGATAAATTTTATGATGGCAATATGATCAAAATCATTTTATCTTTATTGTAGTACTTATCCTAGCTTAATGATTAAATTTAATCATAATTTAATTTGAACGTTCCTTTAATATGCCTATACTTCGTTAATTATGCTACATTTCATCACATCTTAATTACCCAACATGAGTATGATAAGCTTTGAGGATAAATACATTAATGTTTGGGAATCTTGGTAAGCCTAATAGTGGACACATGATAACCTAGTAACATTAGTGTAAGTTCAGGATGTGTATAGTAACTTGTGAATGAATGTTCAATGCTTAAATTAGACTAGACATATTCCTTATACTTAGGTTAGGTAATTTAGATATTAGATCTTTCAATAACATTTTAAACATCAATATTCTAGGAAATCCACCAAAATGAAGATAAGAAAAGACATGGGAAAAAATAACTAAATATTATTTGAAGAAACTACATATAAACAAAAATCTAGCTCTTAGTAGAGGTGAATGGTAAAAAGGAACTCATGTAGCCAACCCCATTTTTTTGGGATAAGGCTAGGATGATGATGATTTAATGGTCATTATAACATTAACATCATACACCTCAGTCCTACTTAACCATACAAACTAGCCCACATAAGTGTGATTAGAAAGATACTGACAAGTGATCTTTCGTCTAGCTATCTAGATACCTATACTAGTCTAGTCCATAGAATTCATATAGGTTGCACATGAATAATTGTGATCTATATAGTTGGGTATAGGATGTACTTCACTACTTATCATTCATGCCATTATTAAAGATTGATGCTAGTGATTTAGATAGCTAGAATCATACAAGGATTTCTATTTCGGATCGTAAAGGGATCTTTAATACAATAGTTCAAAGCAAAGTGAAAGGCTGATTCAGGCATCTTGGCAAGCAAGAAAGATTATTTTATGTTTCTTTTTATGTATCTTCCCTATTTTACAATGGATCTTGTGTAGTTTCCTTCTCCTGTATAGTTTTTTACTACTTTTCTACCATTTTAATCATTATATTGAGATTTTGCTAAATTTTCATCATTTTTTATTGTTTTAATATAAAAATTAGTATTTTAATCTTATCAATACCATTTCCTATTTCTTAGTGAATTTTGGAATTGTGAAAACATTGCCTAATTTTTTCTAAGATATTTTATGATTATTTTGGCCTAACTCATAATATAAATATGATTTTGTGAGAATTTTATGGACTTTTAGCTATTACAAATTTTTGGTTATTTTGTAAAAGTTTTAGATTTTTGGAATAAAATAATAATATTTACATGAATATTTTTTCTCAATTGGTATCTTTTAGATGCCCTGGTCTACATGTAATAATAGAGTGTTCCTTAGTGGGACCCAACCTACAAAAAAAAAACATTGTTGGATGGATTTCCTACCTTGGATTTTGATTTGTAAGTTTATAGTGGTGTGTAGTGAGGCATAGTCAAGACCTATCCATTCGATGATACATGTGTCTCAATCATTGAGGGTTTTAGTAGTGAGCATATTTCCAAGACCCAAGCAGAGGCTAATGTGATGATAGTAGTGAGGTTATTCCAAGAGCTGTTTGTGAGTTTTTTTTGGTAGTGATGATAACCAACATCTAGCCTTTGGAGATGGCTAATTAAAATATACATTCTTTGGATTTTGGTAAACAAATTTATAATATCTTTGGATATTAAATATTTTTTTTTGGATTTTTGGATTTAATTTGGATTTCTGGAAAGTTTGTGACATTACTGAACCTTGCAACATTTTTGAATATTTAATTGTAAACCTTCACCTAGCCCATAACCTAAGAATTTTCATTTAGAATCTTTATGCTTCATGAAGAGGAAAATAAAATAATCTTTCTTATTTGAAAATTTTTGACTTCTACATTTCAATGTAGAGTGCCTAGAGTAGCCATGGAAACACCATGAGAGAGACATGGGACGAAAGGTAGATTAATTCTATACAAGATGGACCTTCTACACCTGAAAAATGATTTATGTATATTTTTTATTTTTGTAAAATAGAAACCTTATACACTTTGGACTTCTTAAGCCACATACCTATTTTTGTGAATAAATAAAGTATGATAGATTTGAAATTGATGTCTTTACCAATTGGACCATGAGATTGATGTGCATGCTACATGTTTTGGAAAACTTAATATTATATATTATATATTAATAATTTATTTAATTATTATTTTTAATTTTATTAATTAATTTGATAAACTTTAAATTTGAATATCTTTATTTCTATTTTTTTGATTGAAGTGAAATAAGTGTTGTTGGAATCATTATTTTGTGTATCATTTAATGATGCAATTAGTAAAATCTTTTGACATCTACATTTTTGTGGCTATGTAAATCTCTATTTTTTTCTATTCAAGTTTTATTTAATTATGTATGCAAGTAATCTAAAATTTTGTTGTGGTAAATTACTCTACTATATTTCTATATTTAATTAATAATGGTTATCTATTTCATGGCATCCTTTGAAATTAATTAATGAAATCTAGATCCTTGGGATTTTGTAGCATCTCTATTAGTTATTTATAGGATATTTTTAGTGATAATTAACAAGGGATGTTACACTATCTCTTTGTAGAAATGTCTTCTATATGTTTTAGATGTCTCCTATGTAGTCCCAGCTCCTAGACATGATGTATCCTTAACCTTCAAGATGCTTACATAGAGCTCAAAACCTACAAAAGACACATTTAGGGAAGAACAAGGGGATTAGAAGAGATGTCCCTACACTAGTTTTCAAGGAAAATTAGATTTGATGTTGGGTAGGGGATTTCAACTCCACATTAGATTCATATTAAATCTTTAAATTGAAGATAATTTACTCAAGTGGAAGAATTCTCTACATCATAACACAATGATTCACTCATCTACAGTGTCATTTTGGTTTGCAATTTTAATTGATGTATTTTCTATATTTAACAAGGTTTTTATTAAACTTCTTTTGATCATTTTTGATGATCAATTGTATAGGGTATTGGAAATTCTTATTGTTTAAAATACCCATTAGCTTTAATTAGCTAGGGGTTCCATGAATTATGTAAACTTCAAATTGAGTTTTATTGATTCTTTGTTAGAAATTACTAGGTACTCTAAAATGTTTTGTGGATACTCTTAATCTCTTTGAATTTTTTTGTGGATATGTTTTATATGTATAACTTGAAGAAGGGTTCTTAGTATTCTAATTATTGTGTTGCTTAGAATTGTGATATAATTCCAAGTATGAAACCTAAGTCTCTTGGTATAAAAGAGCCTTTAGAAAGGGAGGAAGATAGTATCTTGAGAAAGGAGAGTTAAGATAATTTTGAGTACTCTTGTTGCATGCTATATTTAGCAATTATGTGAGGGAGTGAAAGGAAGTTATTTTTGTATGGGTTTGAGATTTGTGTGAGAAGAAGTGGTGTGAGTATTTTCAGTATTGTATGTCCTTGGAATATTACATGATTCTAACAAATTGTACTTAGAATTTTAACATGAATAAATAAGTTGATTCCTTCTTATTCAAGCATTGAGTCCTTAAGCTCTTAAAGTTTTAGAGGTTTTAGGGTAAATTGGGTTTAAAATTGAGTAGGAGGTTTAAGATCCTTACAAAATATGAAGCTTCAAATCATTTCAAGTCATTTAAATTTATTTATTAAAGCTTTTATCATTTGATTCTCAAAGAATATTGAAGAGATCTTTAAATTTCATGTTATTTCATAATTAGAAGGAATCAGTTGCATTAGATATTAGATGTATTGAAGTAAATTTGAAAAATTTCATTTGTTTGTCATGCCAAAGATTAGGTTTCTCTTGATTTTCATTTATTTTATCTTAATTATTCAATATATCAATTAAATTACATTAAAGTTATGTTCTTAAGTCAAATATTTGTAGATTGATTACAAGTTTGACGTAAAGCAGATCAAATTTCATCCAAATTAGATGTTCAAAAGATTCAGCTTTTCATGTATTAATTCTCATTTATTTCTAGCAATTTATAGTAATATATTCATTCTATTCATGAGGATTATCAATTTTATTAGCGTTGTAATGACTTCTAGTAATACAAAAATTATTGTATTAATCTTGAATACTCTGATGATAAGTAGTGATGCAACAAGGATTTATGAGATATTGATCTTGATCAATTTTAGTGGTGTTGAGTAATATCTTAAATTTCTAAAGTATTTTAAACATTTTTCCTTGTATCATTTGTAGTGACAACCAATGATATTTAAAAATAAACTACATTGCTTGACATTGACTCTAGTGACATTCAATAATATGCTAAGAGTTTAAACCAAATTTTTATGCTTTTGCTCGTCATAGTTACATCCTTTACATGAGATAATTATTAAATAATTTTTTTTTAAAGGAATGACAAGCTTCAAAGTGTTACATCAATGGGCCCATGTTGATGCAACCTCATTGATAGGCCCCTATTAATAGGGTCCCATTTACATGATGTTTCCTCGTCAATGGGGCTATGCTGACGTAGCATTTACTATGTTGATGAGGCCTTGTTTGTGCTGCCCTAGAGAAAAAACTATAAATATGAGCTCTCAACTATGTTTATGAGCATTTAAGTCATAGTAGTAGTAGAGCTCTTGTAGTTTGTCTATTTGAAAGTTAAAATACTTTTCCCAAGTGTTCGCAGCAAAAGTCATTGAATATATGGATCTTTATTTAAGCATTATTGTACCTAAACCACACTAGTGTGTATGAAAATAAAGATGAGCTTCTTGATAAACCTTGAAAAATTTTGGATAGCTTAAATGTTTTATTAATGCATTCATTGTTTTTATTAAATATTCAATCAATTAGGCTAGATTAAGTTAAGTTAGACTTTAATCAATTAAGCTAAATATATAAAGTACATAAGTACGATTGCTTTGAGCATAAACACATATTCCCTTGGTAATCCCAATAGTGTTATTGCTTGGTGTGCCCAGTAGCATAGCATTTGGTAACCCAGTAGTGGATATGTGGGTTTAGGATGTGTACAAAAGTGGGACCAGATGCATATAGTAGGACTAGCTAGAGACTAGTTAATTAGTTAAATTAAATTAGTTATTAAATTACTTCATCTCTATCTTCAAGCATTAAAACCATAAAACATAAAATGATAAAAATCATATGCCTCAATTACACTTAACCATACCTCTGTACTTCACAAGTGTAATTGGGAAGATAACGAATGACATTAGGGTAAAGTTCACTTCCTAGAAGAATAGTGCATTAGAAACTAGAAAGTCCATAAAATTTAACAAGATCACATCTGAGCACTCTATGATTTGTATGGTTGGACATAGGGGTACCTTCACCACTCATCATTGGCATCATTACCGAGGACTCTATTTGTTAAAATGTGCACTACCTAGGTTTAGTGGATATCATTAATATCATTGGATGAACCTCAAGGTCAATATCATTTCCAAATAATATAACTACAAAAGCACATTGGGACTTTATTTATTTTCAAAATTTCATCTTCTCACAGGCATGAAAACGTTAAAATGCTAGCCCCACAAGAGTGTGAAGTGGTATATACTCATCTGGATGAGTTTGTGCCTAATTTTTCCTTCATCCTACATTAGGATGAGCAACTATGATGGCGTGATATGGAAGGTAACATTATATTGCCCCCCAATAGATTTATGCTCGGGATGCTACTTCAAGTGTTGAAGAAGTTAGACATCTCAGATCTTCAAGAGGAATACGTTGTGAATGGTTATGACACTTGGGACTATTGTCCCATTAACACACAATGTAGGCAAGATCGACATCAGGAGAGGCATCATGAGGATGCTAAGGGGAAATAGTTCACTAATCCCTTATTCTTATTGAACCAAAACAACAACGAGGGTCCTACCTATGAGGGCTCTCATCATGAAGATTCTCTACCCTTTGTTACTAGAGATGAGGCTATGACCTTGAATCTATAGTCTACAATCCATAATTTAGGTTTAGGAAAAGATGGTAGTCAAAGAAAGGGATCAAACAAGCATCAAAATGATAGGAAACCTAATGAATATGGCTATGATAGCCAAGGGGAAATTAGTAGATTTCATGGTGGAGGTAGTCATCCTCCCTCTTTCCCCTCTTTATTTGGTTTTGCTTCTTCTTTCTCTTTTGATTCTGAAAGATGCCATAGAAGGAACAATCGTGATGGAGGTGAGCATCGAGGCAGTAATACTAATCACCATGCACACAATAATCAAAGGGGTAACTAAGGACATCATCAATGATAGAAAAATCATGATGATGATGAGCCTTTGTTAGAAACTTAAAGTATGTTTAACATTGCAGAGGTAGTCAAGATTCCAACTAGACATGTGAAGGATAATTGGATCAAGCACTTAGACATGAATAATATCCCAAGATTTGAGGGGGGATATAAATCTGATCCACAGACACATCTACAAGCTTTCCATGATGCCTATGCCTTGCAAAACATTGAAATTGATTAGCAAAAACTCAAACTCTTCCCTAGGATACTCATCAAAGATGCTAAAAGTTGGTACCAGTATTTAGAGGTAGAATCCATCTATAGATGAAGTACCATGCTAGAACTATTCAATGATAAACATCAGACATACTCTAGAGTGTCCAACTTGAAAAGGCAAATCCAAGGCTAGAAATAAGAAATACATGAATCCTTGGATGCCATCATGGGTAGATACTATTCTCTTTTACATCTAATGAGTGGCGAGGTACCCCTACACTCAACCATACAAATACGAGCATTTCAATCATGATCTGTTCGAACTCCGCAGATGGACTAGTTATGGTATCCATACAATTACTCACAAATCGTAGTTCACCATCTTTCCACCTAGACTAGTATTAGCTTTGTCACATATGGTTGAGTGTAGGGGTACCTCACCACTCATCATTGGCGCCATTGCTGGGGACGGTGCTAGTTATCTAGATTAGTTATATCATACAAGGTTGCTATATAGGAATTAACCATGCCTCTCCTACAAGACTACAATAATGCCACATCTAGTGAGGCAATTCATTGGAGAACTAACAAATTATATGACAATGTACACAATCTGAGGTGGGGGTTTCTTATAAACATAAATGAGAGCAACATCGTCCCAACACACGAAAGCATAACTTACTCGATGATGATTGAAACACCACAAATTTCAGCCTAACACTATGAAACGAGAACAACTCAGAGCCTTTTGAGCTTTTGGGAGGTAAATATTTGACTAGGCTTGGAACTCACACCGGGCTTGTCAAGCTAGGCTTGCTCACACTGGGCTTGTCAAGCTAGGCTTTCCCTCAATGTGAGAAACTCCAACGACTTCAAGATTAAGTCATAGATGGTCCAATCTGAGGGTGCAAGTCATCTTCATAGGGCCACTATTTTCCACTTCAAGTTTCAACATTCGGGAGTTTGAATTTCAGGATTACACAAATTTTCTTAGTCACATTGAGGTCACACTTAGGTCACGCTGGCAGCATGAGTCCAGCATGAGTACTGATCACGCCCAGCGTGAAAAAATGCCAAGAGCCTCAAAACCGGGTCAAAATGGTATGACTTTGAAGGTGCAAGTCATCTTCAAGGTCCATTGATGACTAGTTCAAGTCCCAACCTCTAGAATTCGATACTTCAAGTCCAAAATCACAAAGATTTTGTTACTCATGCTCAAGTCATGCTGGGGTCACGCTTAGCTCATGTTGGCAACATGAGCTACCAAAAGTGGCTCAAATTGATGCACACCCAAGCTCATTTTTCAACATGCAGTTCACTCTCAGGGTCAACCACAGTAAGGCAATTGTTGCACTGAAAAAATAGGCTTCAAAGATCAAAAATTGGTGTGAAATGTATCATTTTCATCTTACTCATGCCTAGCTCATGCTCAGGTCATGCTCAGGTCACGCTAAGCTCACATTGGCAGGGTGAGTCTAGCGTGAGTATTGATCATGCCTAGTCAAAAGCACGTCAAACACACGTTGAGGACATGCCAAGATAAAATAAACTCATGCTGGAAGATTTTTGTGAAACAAAAATGCCTCAAATAGCCACAAAAACACTCACATCAGCACCCTGCAGGAGTCAATCCATGGATCAAGAAGTTCCAAGTGAATCAGAGTCAATTTATCTTGTTGTACACTATCATTTTTATTGTAAATTTTCACCATTTGTGAGCTTGTCAAGTTCTTATGCTCCAAATTGTATCTACTTCTATGGGCGTAAGCTTGCTTGCATAAGCCAATACACGTTGTAAGATATAGTGCATCTAGTCAAGAACGTAGCCTACCTACACACATCCAATTCACATGTAGTTGTCCATCAAACACCTGTCACATGATCTATTTCCCTCTCATCTCTCAACTATTGATCTTATCCATAAATTCCACACTCGAGCCAAAACAAACCTTATAAATACCCCATCCATTTACATAAATGAGGTTGGCAATTTTGGAGGTTGATGGCTTTGGGAGCATCGACTAGCAACTTTGGACGCTTGGGCGCACATGACTCCTAGCATCCAAGCACCTATAAACACATCACTCTGGGGCTTAGCGCTTGACTTGCCATCCACACACACAACTATGCTTTGATCAGTGCACATCCTTGTTAAGCAATACAATACAGTTCATTATTGCTTTCCATTACATTAAATGCTCTATTTTTGATCTATTTTACACTTCTATATACGCTGTCACAGTTTTCTATATATGCTTTGTTTACATTTTGTACATTACTAGTTATGATAACCCTAGTGCAAGCCATAGCTTACGCTTGGGGAAGTCCTTGGTTGATTTGAGTGCAAACCATCCAAGGCACTTTGCCTTCATTTTTTCTTTTCCAGCTTGCCCTCACACAAAGGCAGGGTCAGCTATGTCTCTCTGGAAATCTTTTGGTATTTTTTCCCTTCCAGCCTCACGCTGACGATTTCGGTTAGCACAGTAAATTAGAGCTAGAAGGAGGGCCAACTTGTTTACCATCCCATTAAAATGTTGATTATGCTACCTTTTAAATGCTGTGCAAACCAGGTGTTGAACTCAAGCCTAACTTGCTTAAGTCCATCCTAGTCTACTCATGCTAAATTAATCGGGTGTACAACCCTGAAAAACTCTTACATTATAGACACCACTTCAAACTCTGTAAATGCATCATTAGAACCCAAACAATGTACACACATTGCTTAAATAAGCTTCTTCATAGACAGCCTACCAAGTGACATTGCCACCACCACCATGGATCGATCATAGTGAGCTCTTCTCAGAACTTGCAACCTACATCTTACCTGGTACACACCAGGCTTGTCAAGCTAGCTTATTCATGCCCGGATTGTCAAGCCCAGTTTACTCATGCCTGGCTTGTCAAGCTAGATTACTCATGCTAGGTTTGTCAAGCCAGCTTACTCACACCTGGCTTGTCAAGCCTAGTTTACTCACACCACTATGGAATCTTCCTAGATCAACACAACAACATTGCAGATCTCTGACTTTGGGGCCAAGACCTCAAACCCTGTGACTGTGATAGAACCCATAACTATCATTGAAGAGATAAACCCTCAAGGTTCAACTCACTAGTCACTTAGGCTATAGGGCAAGGACCCTACTTACACAATCCTCACACCAGAATAATATAACTTCATTTGTGTGAAGATTCAAGCCAACTTGCCTATCGACCACATAAAAAGAGAAGCAAAGCGAAACTATGAGCTCATTTACAAGGGAGGTCATGAGTTCACTCCTTTAGTATTTGACATGATCCCCCTTTCCAAGCCTCATCATCGACTCATATCTCAGCTTCTCATGGCAAGGAATCAAACCTTAGAGCCACCTCCGATAGAGCCTTAGAGCAGAGATGAGGAAGACAACTTTGCAGCCCAATCTGAACATGGGGATTCATACCATACTCTCAATCCTCATGCCCATACAAACCCATCATTCCAACCTTTCTTGGAAGAAACCATACTTCCTTGTTCATCCACAAACACTTGAGCATCAGTTTCTCTACAAGAAGTACCCACTTCCATTCCCACCTTCTCCATGCCCAATATTCAATTTGATACGTCCATCTCCATCATACCTCTAGTCACCATGTTACCCTCTCCTCCACAAGTACAGTTCCAACAACTCCTTCCTCAAACTAATGCAAGATCAATCTTCCAACCTCAAGTAATTGGAATGCCATCAGTTATACCAACTTCCACGTCCACCCACTACATACCACAAGTATAAACACATGGAGCACCCCTGATTACTTCAGCCCAACACGTTTAGGGTGTCACCTCACAACCTGTAGTTGGGCAGTGGGTTTCATCAACTGTTCAACAACACCAAATGACTCACTACAATGTACCACACCTTGCAATCCCATATCTGAATGTTGCTCCACCACAACAACTGACAATCCAACAATCTCCCTTTCCACAGACAATGCAACAATCAAACTACTACCAATCGTAATCTACTCAACTAGCTAGTTTGCCTACTGCCCAAGAGTGAGTAGACACAAAGAACATGATGCACTCATTAACTAAGGAGGTAAAGTGCCTTAAAGCTACAAGAAATGAGAAAGTCAAGGTGTTGGACTTCTACCAAGATGACCCAATCAACCCTTCAATTCCATCGTTAACCTTACCAAAGGGAATCTCATTACCTTAACTAACCAAATATAATGGAGAGGGAGATCCAAATTTCCATCTGGTAACATTTCGACTAGAATGTCTATTGCTTTAGTCCTAGCATCATGTAATTCTATGTGTATTTGCTATGTCCTTGACAGGAAAAGCCTTAGACTGGTACTGACTTTACCCCGTAACTCCATATCTTCTCTAGATGATTTGTTACATCAGTTCATTACCCATTTCAAATATAATTTAAATCCTAAAGCCATACTAGATATTCTAATTTAGATTAAACAAGCACTGTTAGAGCTAGTACAAAAATTTATTCAAAGATGGAGTGTAGCCTTGAATGAACTTCATGAGCCCATCCTTGAAACATACTTGATTACCATCCTTAAGGCTGCCATGAATGAATTTATTAAATCAAACTTTTATTATTTGAGTGCATGTACTTTGAGTCAAGCATTCACACAAATTAAGAACATAGAAGAGGTGGCGCAAGCAAGTAACGACCCAGCTTACTTAGCCTTTAGGAGCCAACATATGAGGAAAGATAAGGATAAATCCAAAATAACGATAGCAGCAGTGGTGGAGACAGTCCAACCTAAAAGTTCAGGACAGAAAGGAAAACAACCCACTACTTCAACCAGCCATTAAAGAACCACATCTACGCCTACACTTGAATCTTCCTGAACGAAAATCACAAACATGGGTCACAGTCGTAGATTTGAATGAAAAGATCCTACCCAATACACATCCTTGCCTATGAAGCCTTCAAAATTATTAGATCAACTTCTAAGGGTTGAGTTAATCAAACACAAACAAATGTCCCCTGTGGCATTCCAAAAACATGATCGATTCTGTGAGTTGGCTAAAAACCCAACTTTAGCAATAGCCGATGAGCCCCCCATTCCAAGAGGCTTCAGGTTGGACATGTTTTGTGAATATCACCAACGGTGTGGCATGGAACTAACTACTGATTCACCTTAAAATAAGATATACAACACATGATTGATAGGGGTGAAATAGTAAAGCCCCAAAACCAACCCATGGGGGTCTACAAAGATCCTCTTAATACTAAGAATGCAACATATGTGATTAACACTATCCATGTGGACAATGGACAAGATATCCCTCAAAAAAAATTTTGTAATTTGTAGGCCTTCTGAAACTACATCTACCTCAACACCTCCCAAAACCCCTTTTTTCATATGCACATTCCTTGCACCACAAAAACCATTCATCGTTCGCGTACCTCCTTCTATTACAGTAGCAACCATACCATCAAAAACCCGACCCACTCCCTTTGTGATCTGAGTGCCAAAACAACTTGATATGAAACCCCCTACAGTTCCCCCGCAACCCTTGCGAGTGTGCCTTGCTGATAGGCTGACAAGAGAGTGCCTAGAAAAAGAAAATCATGAGCACAAATTGGGACCACCAAAGCCATACCGCTAAATGTTGTTCCTATGGTTCCATCCACTAGTGAGCCTAGCACAAGTCATTGAGACAAGGGTACTGGCACTCTCAGTGTCCCAAACTCAACATCCCCAGTTACTAACACAAGAATTCCTCCATAAGAGATATGAATGTTGGGTCAAATGGACCAAGTCTCCACAGACAAGAGCATCCCAAGTAGTAGGGATCTAGCGAGTGCATTGACCCAAGTCACACAGGCTTTGAAATAAAAGAACACCTCCTTAAGATTTTACGATCTAGTAATGACCTAACTAGTACATCAGGAAGCTCTCGCGCATATGTTGACTTTGATTCCTATTAGTGAGGACCTTCCTATAGATGAGTCATCCATTTATGCAGTACTGTCCCCACAACCTCAAGAATCAAGGCCCACATCCTTAGAATTTCATGCCCATGATATTAAGCGAGATGAGAAAAATAGAGAGATCACTATAGCCCCTATGTTCATAACAATACAAGTCAACCACTTCAAGATACGTAGGGTGCATGTCGATGATGGTGCAGCAACTAATGTAATACCTTTTCCTATCATCAAAAAACTGGATCTTACAGAGCAAATACGGCCTACAACAACTTCCTTTTTAAAATCCTAGTGGTTCCTGTGTCGTGGTAAAATGCATGGTTACCTTGGATTTCATAGTAGGGGACTAATTCCCCACATCAGCTGAATTTGCAGTGGTTGATGAAATCCTGGGGTTCAATTTGATCCTAGGACAACCTTGGTTAGCTCAACTTAGAGTTGTATCCTCACTAATCCATCAACAAATCCAGCTACCTTATGAGGGCAGTGAAATCATCATACATGGGGACACTACAAAATCACTCACTTCCTCGCACTCAAGAATGAATCAAGGGTTAGAGGTTGAGTTCTCTAAGCCTAAACAAGAAACCATGAGTGCACTTCAAGACATGAACCAACCGTTAACCCTTGATCCTACTAGAACTGAGAAAGCATTGGATGTCATAGACATAGGATCCATTCTCGCTGATGTCTCTTGGTTGGAGCTACCATTTTAACATCTCTAATGAAGGGGAAGGGGAGTATAAGATCATACCTACATGCCCCACCCCTCACACCAAACTACAAAGAATAAAAAAATAACTCAATAACTAGGGCAAACTATCAAGCATCTGGACTGACGTTAAACTACCAAGCATATAGTACAACGTTAAAGCGAATGTCTGCAATGATGTTAAACTAGCCATGGTCAGAAATGGCCGATTCCTGAGAAATAGACACTAACTCTTCAATGCCTTCAGGTGGGTCTTGAGATCTGGTAGTGTTAAAAAATGGTGAACATAGGGCTTAATACATAACGATTATTCCCATAAACTACCAAAAAATTGGAAAACCTACATAGATAACCTGTGAGGAAGGAAAATGTGAAATGGGACTTGGCATTTATGTTTGAGCGTAATCTAAAAATCTCTCCATGAAGGCCAGACCCAAGAAATTATGCCCAATTATAATGCATGACTGTTTCTAGGACTGCACGTATGATACATGCAGACTCGATCCCAAGGTTTCTTCCTTGAGAAAGAAATTTAGGGAATGCCTATGTCTGAAAGAGAGGGTACAAGAAGTTCACTTCCATTGCTCGGGTATTACTTTGCATGGAAAAACCTTTGGGACCCCGAGACATGCCTAACCAATCTTCAAGTTCATTTATGACTTGGCTTTCTTTAGTTGCTCTCTCTACTATTACCTTGGCACCATCTATAGGCATGCCAAAGAGATCAGAAAGGAACTCAGCAGTTAAGTGGAAAGACATATTGACTCCTCAAACCCACATAGTAAAGTGAGAAGCATCATCCCCTAAAGAATCAACAATGGCAACCATTTTAGTCGCTGGAACATTAGGAGTCAGAGCGGTGACCAAGTCCATCAAACCTGCACAGGTAAGATGACTGATGATTAACTCAAAGGCCTTCTTCTGCAACCATCGTTGTGACTGTTCTATTTCTCCATATTTCATAATAAGAGTGGCCTTAGTATGCCCTGATATGATAGTAACTTCATCAAAGGAGATGACCGCTGTAGGAAAAACATAGAGTAAAAGGTTAAAAACATAGTAGATGAAGATGCAAAAAAGAGAAAATGGAGTCTAGAATGTGATCATTTATCGTCAGTAAATTGGGTAGGTAGATTAGGTGCAGGATCAACACTCTGAGGAAGAATTGGCCCGTTGGGGGACCAATCCTTATGCAACCAACTGCAAACTTGACATCATCCAAAAGCCCTTGAGAATTACCTAGGGTAGTCAACAATAGTAGCTCTTTTCTAGTCTAGTACTGTAGCATGAAAAGTGGGGTCTTCCATGAATGTCTCTAATGCTGTGCATGTTAAGGAAAGTCCATCGTCATCATCATGCATCCCATGCTCATTGAAATGAGGCTTGCATAGAAGAAGAATATTTATGCATAGGCAACGATATAATTTTAAAAGAATAAAAAAAATTACTAAAGAAAAGCAGAAAAGAGCATACCTGTCCACTCTATACACTATCCCAGGTGGGTTTTGGAACAACGTATGAACATGAAAAGCTAGAAAAAGTGTGTTGCTGTTGTTATGATGGCTACAAGTAGGAAGTTCCCATACACGAGTCAAGGGACGAGTAGACCTAGGACCCTCGAGTGGGCCTCCCTCAACTGCAAAAGGTCCTTCATCTATGTCAACAATGAAGGCAATCATGTCTTGTGTAGATCCAAGCAACATTATTTCAACAATATCATGGGCCAACTGCTCACTTAAATGAGACCATATGACTATACTAAAACTTTGTAAAATGAATGACAAAAATGCACCAACACCAGGATGGAACCATATCACATGAGGCCGAATACGCATGTCATAACGAGGTATGTCCGGTCCAAAGGGGCCAAACCAAGAAAGTACACCAATGAGCTCAACCACTAGGAGGAAGGGTTTAAGCCCCCTGCATATAGCCAAAACCTTAGGTAAGTAAAAAGTTCCAAGTGCTCAAAATAATGTGCAACTACATAAACTAAACATGCAAATAATATTTAATATATAGTTCCACCCCATGAGACAAGGACACCCATATTTATTTGGTGTATTTAACGCTCGCCGGGGTACATCGAAATCTCTTACACAGTAGTTTATTACAAGCAACGTAAAATGAACACGAAAGTATAGAACCATGAACATTTATAGATTCAACATAAACATAGAAACATATTTAAATCATCTATCCAAACAAGAAAATAATAAACAGTGTAGACATAAACACCAACAAAGAATATACATTTTAGCAAACAATTTGCATCTTCACATTTTAACACAAGCCATACGTGCTCACATTACCAGCAATTGTTGTGAACGACATGTAATTTATTTCTCTCTATGTGTGATTGCCTATACGAATGTACACACATGAATAACATTCACATTATCTAAAGAATTTCTAATTATATACAAAAATTGCGGCCCTCTCATTCTTTCATGAAACACAGTGCAGATATACCAAGCTTTGAGACATAAAACTCGCTGAAAATCAATTGCTGCTTTCTCTTTAATGTGAAGACTTGGTTCACCTCACAGTAGATGCTAAAGTTCAAGTTCTCTCCATGGTTGATTGGTTTTCCTGATACCAAAAACTTGACAAAAAATGGGATTTCCATGGCCCATATATAGGCCAATCAAGGAAAAAATTGACAATAAAAAGAAGAGAAACCTCGACAAAGGGAAACACAGCTTATGAGAAGCCCATCCCAAGGCTAAGCTTGCTTTAATGCACTCACGCTGGGCTTGCCTTGGACACCTACACTGGGCTTGTCCTAGAAACTCACATTGAACAAACCCTAAGCTTACTCACACTGGGTTTACATCAGTGTGCTCACGCTAGGCTTGCCCTAGAAACTCACACCCTATGAAACTAGGGCACACCCAAAAGACAACAACCAAAAAAAGCAAATAATACAGCAATTCATAAACCCTAGTATAGACTCTGATGTCCCAAAACACAACAAACGGTCTTGGTCTTCAATCCAATGCAGCAGAGAAATCCAAAAATTACACTGGAAATGCACAGAATAACATTGTGCTAACTAACGCTGTGCACAAAATACTAGATAGAAAAACAAGAAGAAACGACCCTGTGTTGAGTTCCATCCCATGCTGGAATCTTGGCTTGAGGGAGATGTTGAAGTAGCTCTTCACTCTCCTCCATGAAAGCTAGACTCGCTTGCCTCTTCGCTTTGCCTCGACATGGTTTCCCTTTGCCCTTCATTACGAGTCTGCAACTCACACTACAACCCACACCAATGCTCACACTACATTCTCTATCATGCTCACGCTCTCACATCCACAAATTCATGCTAGCACAAGTGACACCCCTTGTACCTCAAAATCCCCTTTTTAACCCCCATGTTCACTTTCATTATATTTATTTATTTTATTTTTATTTTTATTTATTTATTTTATGTAATTTACCATGTTCCATGGTTAACTTTTGTTTTCATGTTATCACTTGCATCATCTTTGTGTCATTCTTACATGGTATTTCTCTTTATTTTATTCTCGTAGAATAAGGCCAAAATATTAAAGATAGAAAAAATAAAAAAGGAAGGGGGGAAGGGAGAAAGGTTAAAATAAAAAAATGATGAAAATAAAAGATATATAATGGCACGCATGAAAATTCATAAAACTATAAAATCCCATAAATTTATTGTTCACACGAAACATGGAAATTAACAATACTCCATACACTCAGCCATAATACAAAATGACATGAATATTATTGGCCCGGTATGGCTTAAAACTGCCATGGATGGCCCAGTATGGCCTAAAACTGCCATACAGTCCATGTATGACACTAAACTACCACTATGTTTCGCAATTTCATTAGTACATAGATTAATTATCTGATACTTGTTTACATTTAACAAATCCTTTGTCAAGTAAATGTCACTCACTTCGCTCTTAGTTTAAATTGGTAGGAGCAAGCACATGGCCACCAAGAATATCTTTTCAACATTATCTCTCAGTGGACCATACGGGGAAGTAAAAAGGACAATCAATCTAGAATCCTTGGATCTAGACCCATCCGCTTATACTAATTTAATAGCCTCCACTTAGGAAATGTTGGACTGGTATAAAAATGTGGCTAATATTTTAGATCTAGAGGCCGATAATATCACTGAAGATCCTCTTGTTGAAGTGTCCATTACTACACCCAATGATGAAACTAGAACATTGAAATTAAGTGCCCTACTGGACTCACAACTTGTCAGTGACATCACTCAAGTATTGAAAGACAATATAAAAACATTTGCATGGTCATATACCAACATGCCAGGGTTGGACCCTTGAATTGTCCAACATAACATTATTCTTGATGCAAAAGTCAAACTGGTGAAGCAAAAGGTGTGAAAGGTTAGACCTGAACTGGCATTAGTATTCCGTGATGAAATCACAAAGCTCTACCAAGCTGGTTTCATCCGAGCCATTGTCTATTCCGACTGGGTATCAAACATTGTTGTAGTCCCTAAGAAAAATGGTAGTATGTGCATATGCATTGACTTCCGTGATCTTAACACAACGACTATAAATGATAACCTTCCGCTACCTCAACTTGTTGACGCAACTGCTGGGCAAGCACTGTTATCCTTTATGGATGGATTTTTAGGATACAATCAAATAAGAATCAACCCAGAACATCAACTCAAGACAGCCTTTATGACACCTTGGGGCACATTCTGCTATATGATGATGTTGTTTGGTCTTAAAAATGTAGATGCTACATATCAACAAGCAATGACATATCGATTTTGTAATTACATGCTTAATTTGCTCAATGATTACGTTGATGACATTGTGGTTAAATATAAAACAACTGAACAACATGCAAAAGATCTAGACTTAGTACTTAAATGTTGTCTCAAACATGACCTCAGACTCAATCCAAAGAAGTGTTTCTTTGGTGTCAAAATGGGCAAAATGCTTGGCTTCATAGTCTCTGAAACAGGGATACGAGTAGACAATGATAAGGTTAAGCAAATAATTAACATGCAACCACCAAAAAACCTTACTGAACTTCGTGGTCTACAAGGTAGGCGGAAATTCATTAGACACTTTATCGCAAAGCTGATAGAAAAGTTGAGACCCATGCAACACCTACTACAAAAGAATGTGCTTTTCCAATGGACTCAATAGTGCCAGGAAGCATTCAAGAACATAAAGCAAGGGTTGGCTCAACTGTCGACAGTTTATCCCCCATAGAGTGATAAACCCTTCTACATCTACCTTGCAACCTCTGATTCTTCTATTGCATCGATGCTTTGCCAAAAACGTAAAGATGGAGTTGAGATCCCCATCTATTACTTAAGCCATGCTCTAATTGCCTATGAACAATGATAGAATGATGTGGAGAGATCATGCCTTGCCCTTGTCTTCTCCTTGAAGAAATGACAGCATTATCTCTTCTGTAATCAAGTCTACATCATTTGCAAGAATAATGTGCTCTGTGCCATCACTAACAAGATCTATGAGTCAAGTAGGATAGCTAGATGGAAAGAAATGATTACAAAGTTTGACCTACACTATGTTGCTCAATCCTCCACAAAAGGTCAAGAAATAGCCACACAATTGATCATCTCACCAACACACGATCAAGCAATGATTAATCGTGAATTCCCTGACAAGAATGTTAATAGTATAAACACCATACTTGATAACTATGAGGCAATCTTTTATTGTGATGGAGCTTCAACTTCCCGAGGAGGAAGTGCTGCGGCCATTTTAACATACCCCTCCGGAGAAATCCGATCCTTTGCCTACTGATTAACCTTTCCTTGTACCAATAACGTGGCTGAATATGAAGGTCTTCTTAGAGGTTTCTGGTAGCATTGACTTTAGGAATCGCACATCTTGTAGTTTGAGGCAATTCACAGCTAGTTATTAATCAAGTCATAGAGGTTTACTCATATAAGGCTCTCCATTTGCAACCATATTGTGATTTGACCAAACATTTGCTGAAGTAATTAGTAGACGTGGATGTACAGCATGTCCCTAGAAGAGAAAACACCATTGCCGATGCACTTGCTACGCTAGCTCTAAACATGACACCTAAGATGTTCCATTCGTTGCCTAGTTCTATAACAAATTATGCCAAACCTATAACAGACACTCTCAATGAAATGCCCATAGCATCTATTAGCACAACACACGCAATAGAATGGTATGATGACATAAAAGAGTACCTTCTACAAGGCGAACCTCCACAACATTTGACAAATGCTCAAAAGGACACAGTGTGAAAATGCTCTTGGTAATATGAATTAATAGGAGATACATTGTGTCGCAAATCCTATGAAGGGATTCTATTGATGTGCGTTAGTAGCACCGATGGTCAAACTATTGTAGAACAAGTCCACAAAGGACTTTGTGGAGGGCACATAGCACCCAAAGCAATGGCAACAAAGATTAGGTGCTTGGGCTACTACTGGCCACACATGGAGTACGATTGCTTCTTCAAGGTCAGGACATGTAACACTTGCCAAAGGCATAGTAACCTAATACATGTGCCACCTAACGAATTGCACACAATACAAATCACATGGCCATTCCAAGGATGGGGATTAGACATCATTGGACCAATAACACCACCATCTTCCATAGGGCATAGCTCCATTATCACTTCAACTAAATACTTCACAAAATGGGTGGAAGCTATTCCCCTTAGGAAGACCACTTCTAAGCATGTTTGCACTTTCATACTAGAAAACATCGTGACCCATTTTGGTATTCCAATGACCATCGTTACCGACAATGGACCATAGTTCAGCAGTGCAGATACTAAAAACTTCTATGAAAGCCTGGGTATTAAACATGCATTCTTATCCCCTTACTACCCATAGAGCAATGGTCAAGTGGAGGCCACAAACAAAACTGTCATCATGGTGCTCAAAAAGATGCTAAATCAGAGCAAGAGATGATGGCACGAACAATTAGTCTACACATTGTGGACATACAGAACGACACATCGAACACCTATAGGTAAAACTCCATATAGTCTTGTATATGGATCTAAAGCTATTTTACCTTTGGAGTTATAGGTTCCCTTGTTGTGGATAGCTCTCTCAGGACTCCTCGATGAAAGCCAAAGCAATGAATTGCACATTGCTGACCTTAACTCGGTGGAAGAGGAATGTGTGCAAACACTTGATTAGATTGAGTGGTACTAGAAACAACTACAACGATGACACCAACACAATCTGCATAAGTGCCCAATTAAGGAAGGAGACTTAGTCCTTAAGGTTGTTCGTGAACACCTAGATAAATTCTCAGCTAACTGGGAAGGGCCTTACTTAATCGCCAAGGCATATAATAACAGAGCATTCAAACTTGCTAACATGGATGGGAATGAGTTCACTAATCCCACAAATCACCTGTACCTGAAATGGTACTATGTTTGATGAACTTGAGGTATGTAAAGAGCCTCGCATCACGACCTAAAACTAATACCATAAAATAGTCCTAGGGCTATGACTTGAAATTGGAACCATAGAGTGTCCTGGCATCACAAGAGTAAATTGACACCACAGAGCTCTATCCAGTATGACACTAAACTACCACATTTGCCCACCATGATGTAAAATTAGCATGAAAAATCCACTAAGACTATAAACTAGTTTGCCTCTTCACAGTCCGCTACGACTATAAACTAGCACTACATTGTTTGCTAAGATGCTAAACTAGCATGGTCCAAAGGGTTATGATGTGAAACTAACCCACAACAGTCCCCTAAGACTATAAACTAGTGACATCATTGATGACCAGGAAATACTTGAAAAGATATGTTGCTGCAATTGGCTGTACGTGCTTCACAAAGACTTGCTACATAATTTTCTCATGGACCCTAATGAAGTTGATGCTGTTCATGATTCTGTCTGCTTTGAAATTGCACATGGTGGCTCCATCTCCTTAGTTGTATTCAAGTTTAAAGTGCTTAGTTAATGGAATCATTTGTGGTTTTCTTGTCTTCTTGGAGTTGTGTTTGTAGGATGACATGCCTAAGGCATTCGCACACAGATGCACTTCATCATGATGACAAGGTATCGCATTCTTCCTGACGCATGCAATTGGGTTAATCAATCCGTTCATAAGTACATTCCCAACTCCTAATACATTCCCTATTGTAGCTATCGAAAACGTCGGTGGCTGGAAGAACACTGGGGGTCGGTGGATGCGACAATTCCAACCCCATATCTGCGGGAGGGCGGTGTTGGGTGTGTGCAGACACAGGGTGCCCTGAATAGTTTGGTCAATCAGACAGGGACTTACATT
The DNA here is from genome assembly GCA_015680685.1 of Gnetum montanum. NCBI lineage: Eukaryota > Viridiplantae > Streptophyta > Gnetopsida > Gnetales > Gnetaceae > Gnetum > Gnetum montanum. The sequence goes on along the minus strand of MNCI01031942.1, from coordinate 926,620 downwards.
GGCATCAATATAGCCTTGTGCAACATAAATAATGTGAAATGCGAGATAATGCTTATGGGTAAATAAAGCAGGGGGAAATTGTAAAAATACAACAGTAATACAAAGTAATGCATAAAGGTAAATAAGACATAAACTAATGCAAGAAAACTAGATAGTAAATGAGAGGTAAAGTAAAATATGGTTAGAAACATGCACCGCTCCAGAGCTACAAATTCGTCCAGTCAGGGTGAATACAATCGGCTACACAGTGTGACGGAGTGCAGAGGTCTCGAGAGTAATTGAGGCGTGTTGGAAACAAGAAAGAGCTATATGCTTGGACGTGGACTTCATGTATAAACAATGCAAGGTTCTACCAAGGTGGTAGAATGGGTATGGGAACCTTACGCCAGCCAAGAGAGACTCTCTATTTACAGTGTTATACAGATGACTTTGATTATTACATAGTGTAGCAAGCTTCATAACTTAGAAAACTTGTCGAACTATTTCTTGCGGATCCAAGATGCTGTCGCCTATTCTGCACACTGTTTCTGAGTAGGCTACTAGCTGTTTAGGCTACTTTGGTGGGCGAGCAAGATGGTACAAAACTTGTCCATGCTCAAAGTAGAAAATTTGCCAAACTGGCTGACCTAGACTTAGAACGTTCTTCTCCCGATGAACTACCATAGTGCTGTGCGAACTGCAAGAGCCTGGTGAGGCTAGGATAACCCTAAATTTTTTAGGGTGTTTCATTGGCCCCTCTTTGTCAACGTCTGGAGAATAGGCTTGATGGATGTTGGCAAAGAATACGAAACACCGCAGTAGGTGAAATGCTAAGGTTGTTGCTTGGTAAGTGCTAGGACGTCGCTTGGCTGTTCTTGAGAGTGTTGCATTGGTTTTGTGAAGGTTAAGGCCGAGAGCAGAGATGATGTTTAGTCGAGTCCCTCGTCGGAGTACTCTGAGGGGCTCATTTGCATTTTCATCTTTGGCTAGCGCTGTTCTTCAACCTCCTGTAGGCAAGTGTCCCCTCCATAGGATGAGTTGCATTACATCCATGGAGGGTTCTGACTTGCCTACTGTAGCGTTCTGCTCGGTGAGCTGTGTTACACACGTGCTAGAATTTGTACACTCAAATAACCATGTTAGTCGAGGCACTCGCTTCGCGACACTGTAGCCTTTGCTGCTATAGCGGATGCGTATGCAGGGACGAGGTCTTGCTGGTTGCTAGCATTGTTGTTACACTTGGGCACCGTTGCCGGTGTGAGATGCCCAAAGTAGAGAGGCCAACAGCAGTCTTAGTAGCGTCGATCATGGGGGAGCTGGTCCCCAAGGAACTGGGGGCACGGATGCACTAGAATCCCCACCAAAGGAATGCGTGCTCAGTTCAGCTATGAGATCAACTACCACATAGCTGAACATTGCACGAGTTGAGACCTTGGCGGGGAACTGAAGAGCAACAATATTGTGGCTAGGCCACAATACTGTCAGCACCTCAGAAGCAGGAACGAGCCTAGGAACTACCATCAGGGTGGTGGACTGTGGCGGCAGTAGGTTTGAAGGGCCCGTATGACATCCTACGACATCTTCGAAGGGTCAGCATGACACTAAGGGTGGCAGTGCGTATGCTCCAGACCGTGTTCTCCTTGCATCGAGAATTGCATCCTGGAGTTGTGACGTCCCACCCATGCACCAGTATCATCCCCCTTTGTTTGATGTGTATCTGATGGTGGTGCATGTTGAGGGTGCAACGTGAACCCAGTTTAAGGTCTCAGGAGACCGTGTGCTGGTTTAAGGTCCCAGTAGACCGCTATGGTGTTTTAAGGTCCCAGCAGACCGTACATGCCAGTTTTACATCGTAGTGGACGTGCAATGCCAGTTTATAGTCCTAGTGGACTGACAGTGCAAGTTTTACATCGTGGCGGATGGTTGCTACCAGTTTAACATCGTGGAGGATGCTGCTTGGTGCTGCTAGTTTATCATCATTGTGGACACTACCTGGTGTGACTACTAGTTTATCATCGTAGTGAATGGTGCTTGTTGTTGTCGTTGCACTTCAGACGTAGCACGGCTTGAGGTACGTGTGGTTCATCGGGTTGGCGAACTCATTGCCATCAATGTCTACTAGCTTGAAGGCTCCATTTTTGAAGGCTTTAGCGACCACGTAAGGACCTTCCCAGTTGGCTGAGAACTTACTTACGTGCTCACGGATGGCCTTGAGGATGAGGTCTCCCTTCTGCACTGGCCGTCAATGCTGGTTTGCATGGTGCTTCTGTTGTTGTTTGTTCTAGTAATGCTTGATTTGTCTCAGCGTCTACATGCATTCCTCCTCCACCAAGTCTAGATTAATGGTCCACAATTTGTTGTTCTGGGCCTCGCTCATGACATCGGACAGGATCATCCGAAGTGAGGGTACCTGCAACTCAAGAGGCAATACAACTTCAGATTCGTAAAGGAGACTGTAAGGGATCTTACTTGTCATAGTTCGGCAAGTTGTTCGGTAGGCCCAGAGGACGTAGAGTATTTGCTTGTGCCACTGCCTCTTGCTATTTCTAAGCATCCACTTTAGTAAGTTGATGATGGACTTATTTGTAGCCTCCGCCTACCTGTTCAGCTATGGATAATAAGGGAAAGAAAATGATTATTTAATGCCTAGATTGCTACAGAAGGTTTGGGTTTCCATACTACTGAACTGTGGTCCATTGTTCGTCACAATAGTTATCGAAAGCCCAAACCTAGTTATGATGTTATCGAGGATGAAATGGAAGATTTGTTGACATGTTGTTTTCCTCAGGGGAATAACTTCCACCCACTTAGTAAAATACTTTGTGACAGTGATAATGAAGCTATGCCCTGTGGAGGACTTAGGCATGATAGGCCCTATGAGGTCTAGTCCCCATCGTTGGAAGGACCACGTAATTTATGTCAGATGCAGATCTGTAGGTGCTATGTGTATGAGATTTGCATATCTCTGGCATGTGTCACATGTCTTGACTTTCGACAGGCAATCATGCTCCATGTAGGACCAATAGTACCCTAGGCATCTAATTTTCGCAGCCATAGCCCTGGGTGCTATGTGTCCACCACAAAACCCTTCATGAACCTCATTAACTACCTTTTGTGCTTGCTTACCATCCATGCATGTCAGCAATATCCCATCATAGGATCGTTGACACAGGGCATCATTTCCCATGAGCACGTATTGCCGAGCATGCTTACGGATTGCATCTCTTTGACTTGATGTCAATCCACCTGGGGGTTCACCATGCTGTAAATAAGCTTTAATGTTATAGTACCACTCTGGGGTGTCTGCAGCATCGATAGAAGCCATGTGTTCCGCCTGAGTGATAGGCTTTGCGCATTCTATGATCACAGTTGGTAGGTTTTCCAAGGAATGCAATGGGATGTTTAATGCGAGGGTAGCTAAGGCATCTGCTATGATGTTCTCGTTGCGTGACACGTGCTGCACATCAGTGGTGATGAATTTCTTTAGTAGGATTTTTGCTAGGTTGCAGCAGGGTTGCAAGTGCATAGCCTTGTAGGCGTAGACTTCGGTAATTTGATTCACAACTAGTTGTGAATCTCCCTGGATCACCAGGTGTTGTACATGTAGTGCTCAGGTAGTTAAGAGGCCTCTGAGTAGTCCTTCATATTCTGCCACATTTTTGGTGCAAGGGAATGAAAAACGATAAGAGGATGGGTACATTTCCCCAGAGGGGAATGTGATAGTGGTTGCAGCGCTACCTCCTTGCGTGGTTGAGGCATCGTCGAAGTGTAAGGTTGCCTCAAAATGTGACGGGATGATGGCAACATTGTTAACGTATTCGTCTAGGAACTCAGGATCTATGGTTGCTTGGTCATCGACTAGCGAGGCTGCAAGTTGGGTTGCTATGGCTTGGCCCTTTGTCGATGATTGACTTACATAGCATAGGTCGAACTTCGCAGTTATTGCTTTCCATCGGGCTATCCTACTACTTTCGTACAGGTTGCCGGTGATAGCCCGGAGTATGTTGCTTTTGCAAATGATGTTGGTTGTTGTGAGGAATAGGTAATGCCACCACTTTTTTAGTGCGAACACTAAGGCTAGGTAGTTCCTCTCCACCTCGTTGTATTTTTCCTCATATGCTATTAATGCATTGTTCAAGTAATACACTGGTATCCCAGAGTCGTCGTCCCACTTCTGACATAGCAGTGCCGCTATGGATGCATCGGAGGTGGTAGGGTATATGAAGAAAGGCTTGTCCCTTTGTGGTGGGTGCACCATTGGGAGGTGTGAGAGCTCCTTCTTTAGGTTGTTAAAGGCTTGTTGACACTGGGCTATCCACTCGAAGTCAACCCCCTTCTTTAGAAGATGTTGTATGGGGTGTAACTTGTCGATCAATCTTGCTATAAACCTCTGAATGAATTGCACTCTACTCTGTAAACCACGTAACTCTTTAAGATTTGTAGGGGGGGCTAGATTGACGATGGCCTTGACTTTGTCTGGGTCCACCCGTATTCCGACCTTTGATACTATGAACCCTAACATGCATCCGGTCTTGACCCCGAAGACACACTTCTTAGGATTAAGACGTAAATCATGCCTTTGGTAGCACTTGAGAACTAACTCTAGATCGTGTGGGTGGTGGGTTGTGTCTTTGGACTTAACTGCTATATCATCCACGCAATCGTTTAATGTTTCTAGGATGTAGTCACTGAAAATGTAGGTCATGGCTTGCTGGTAGGTTGCTCCAGCATTCTTGAGCCTGAAAGGCATCATGGTATAGCAGAAGGTTCCTCATGGAGTCATGAAGGTTGTCGATAGCTGGTGCTCTGGGTTGATGCGGATTTGGTTGTATCCAGAGAAGCCATCCATGAAGGATAGCAAAGCATGATCAGCTGTGGTGTCGATGAGTTGATCGATGCTTGGGAGTGGGAAGTTTTCTTTGGTCGTTGCCTTGTTCAAGTCTTGAAAGTCTATATAGATTCGTATCTCTCCTATTTTCTTCGAAACCACAACGATGTTGGACACCCACTCTGAATAGTTTACCGTGCAGACGAAACCTACTTGATATAACTTAGTGATTTCATCCCTCATGGCTAGTGTGATTTTTGGCTTAATCTTGTGTGCCTTTTTCTTAACTACCCTTACGTGTGGGTCTAGGATGATGTTATGCTAAATCAGCCGCAGATCCAGACCCGGCATCTTGCCATATGACCATGCGAAGACATCGATGTGATCCTGCAAAGTTTTGACTATGCGCTCCTGTATTTGTGTGTCTAGGAGGGAGCTAAGTCTTAATGTCTTTACCTCCCTCTTTGATGTGGTCATAGGTATCTTGACAAGAGGATCCTCAGTTACATCCCTGGCCTTTAAGTCTAGGGCATGGACCAGGTGTCTGGGCCAATCCGGGGGTGCTTCTAAGGTTGCTATAGTGTTAATCGTAGTCGATCATGTCGAGGTTCAATTGTCTCACAAACTTGCCTTGCGGCCCTGCTAACATTAGAGGCATGGAAAAGGCACTATAGGTTTCCATCTCTTGCTTGACCTACCATCATAAGATGAAAGCCTGGGTAAGGATCATCAGAGATTATGTGAAACATAAATCTACAAAGCAACACTGAGATGCGACTTGCTAAGGCGACTTGAGAGTTTACTAGTTTAAGGTCGTGGCAGACCACCGAGGCTCAAGAGTCTAGAATTGTTAAAGATATGATAATTGTTGATGTGAAGTGCGAAGTTGTGTAACCATTGATATGTGAATGCCAAACTGTTAGTTTAGTGTCATTTCGGACTGCCATATTGTGACATGAAAAATCTTGATATGCAAAATAATAAAAAGAATGAAACTATGAGTACAAATGGTATTGAATTGCTAGTGCAGGAATGAAGACATGAGACTACTAGAAAATATGATACCACCTATGTTGAGGCGTACGAGGTAACTGCTAATGTAAGGACTTAGTTAGCTTGACGTCATTGCAGACTGCAATCGTTACGAGTCGAAATTACTATTTTTGGATCCTGAGGAGCGTAATCATGCTAGGTTTGTTAGTTTAAGGTCTTTTCAGACCTTTGATCAAAAATAAACATTATTATATTATTTTTTTTATTTTTGGGAAGGCGAGTAATTGGCTTGAAGCATGTCAAGGTTTAAATTCTAATAGTGTCGTGATGTCGTGGTGAGCATGCTACGCTGCATATCGTGCCCCGCATTAATCGGAGAGAGAGAGAGAAATTTTCCTCATTTTTCCACTACTACCATAAATAGGGATTGAATCCTGGTAATCTTGCCATTTTCACCCTAAAAGCGCATAATCCTCATTGGAGCACTCGGTGATTTCGGAGCACGGAGCAATTGTGTTAATCGATTAGCGAGATGAATTTCTAAAGCAAAGGTTGTAAATTTGCAAGTAGGGCCATGGCTCCTAAAACTTAATTGGTGCTTGTGTAGGTTGGGGAGGCAAAGAAGACCCTGAGGCGTGGGCCACAAGCATGCGTTCCGACGTGGGAGAGCACACCGTTGACTCAGTGAGTGTTCATGTCTCCTCTACCCTTTTCTCCTTGCACCTTTTGCCGCTTTCTGCTATGGTTTTGCATCTCATTTATTTTGCTATTTCTATTTTTTGTAACCATGTTGTTTTAGCTTTTGTATTGTCACAGCCTCTTTTTCTTTTGGTTGTGGCTGTTGTGCAAGGGTTTCATTGTGATTGCATGCAAGGCCGTTGCCACTGTCACGGTTGTCGCGATCGTAGGGTTGGGGCCCTTTAAGTTGCTTGACCTTGGCATCCTACAGTGTAAAACCCTTGGGAGGGTTTGGTTATGTGTGATGTAGCACCGCGATGCGTGTTTTTGTTTGAGTATGTTGTTAGTTATTTTGCTACTATGCTAAGCTACTTGCATGTTCTCGCTACGCTAGGCTTTCGCATCCTTGCTACGCTATGGTGAATAAGAGGTTATGTTATGCTACATTCGTGTTCTGCTAAGCACTGCTATGTTGCACATGCATTGCATTCAAATTTGATGTCAATATTTTCTATTTGCATCGTGCAGGGTAGGGCCAAGGTCTAGGCTGATCGTTTTAGACCTTGAAGGGGTCCTATGTCATGTGAGTAGACCTATGGCCAACGTTCCTCCTTCTCCAATACGTTTGGGAGAGCGAGCTATTTGGTTTAGGGATGGGGCACGAGACTTCTTGCAATTCCTTCTCAGCCATTTTAGTCTCATGGTTTGGTCCTCCTTAGACAAAGAGTAGGCATTCGACATAATAGAGGCCATATTGCTAGGGACAAATCAGGGCATCCTAAGATACCTTTTCGATGACACAACCGCAAGCAGGCTGGGAGGAGGATCTAACCAACACTTAATAGGGTTGAGGTGTTTAGCCTAGATCTGGGATATGCCAGAATACTAGTGTTATCACCTATACAACACATTGTATCTTGCACACCACACGGCGATGTACTTTCAGAACCCACAGGGGACCATCTATTGTGTTCGCAGGTGATTTTTGCATCTTTTCTTTGCTTGGTTGTGCAACGTTAGCCATACTTAGTCGAGTGCTGATAGTGTGTGCTTATCACCAGATTCTATATTGACGATGGCAGGGTTCATGATCAACCGGGTGAGTTGGCCACAACGTAGCCAGCCCTACTAGAATTTACCTCTGCCAAGAGCTTGCGAGCGGGTGTGTTTGCCCATTGCGGGGAGGGATACCATTCTTACCTATGCATGCTCGCCACCTTCTACGATCATTGTAGGGTGAAGGGTTGGATGGACAAGCAGTGGGGAAAACCTTTCAGGCAAGTCACGCTTGAAGTGGTCCTGGTGGCTGAACTCCTGCTATTCCTCTCACCATATAGACCTGGTGGGTTCACAGGTGGGCGCCACATGCTCAATGTTTTTTTTTTTGCATTGTTAAGCTAAGTATGTTTCGTGATCATTGCTACAAGAGTGAAGAAGCCTTGTGAGGTGATGGTGGTAATTGCCAAGAGGCAAGGCGGAAACATCTACTTCAAATATGGTGAAGTAGTGGTGAGCTAGAGCTGGTTAGAATGAGGGGCTTCAAGCCCCTTGCTCAAGAAAATCCAAATGGCTGGACTTATGGATTTTTTCATGGCTTCGAATTTGGGTGTCCCTACTACTGAGATGCTTTCCTTGATCAACTCCTTATCTGGGCAGGCAAGCCATTTTCATATGTATGTGCGGGGTGTGCGGGTGGTCATTGATATCAATGACTAGCTATTTGCAGATTTTTTTGGCGTCCCTACTGATGGCACCGACATGATGTCGAAGGATAACCAGAAGTTGACCCTTTAGAAGTAGCACATCGAGGAGTGGCTAAGGCTCACCAAGGAGTGAAAGGGGTTCCCTATGGAAAAGCTTAAGGAAGGTCCTGCCATGAGGATATACCCAATCTTTCGTACATGTGCATTCCCTCAATTGCTCACCCAGGGAAAGGTCCTGGGGCTTGAGCAGGCTTAGGTAATGCGGGAAGCCATGGGGAAGGGGGCCCATTACAATTGGGTCGAATTCCTATGTAGTGGTTTGTAGGCTAAGATTTTGGGACTCCGTGAGCAAATGGAGTCCCATTCTAACATACACTATGCTTTCTACATAGGCTGTTTAAAGTGCTTCATAGAGCTCCTGGGGGTCTAGGAGGATGGAGTCTGGTCCAAGCTAGATCGTGACCAGATTCCTAAGCCATGGATTCGATAGGTTCTTTGGACTATGCAAGCCCAGGACCCCCCAAAAATGGTCAGGGAGTCGTTATCTGTAACGACTAAAGGTTTAGCAGTTTGTAGCACTTGCGACCAGGACAGCGTAGGGGAGATGCCCCTTGCCATAATTGGCAACATGACATAGGCTGAACATCTCATAGCTAAGATCGTGCCCATGGAGCTATGAAGAAAGGGACCTCCCCCAGCCAGGGAAAGCCTTTATGAAGAGGAGGGACGAAGACTATAGTTCAAGTTGCGGCGAACGCAACCCCCCCATTGGTGAGCGTTTCATAGTATTTAGTTTACTTTGCTATTGCCTACTATTTTATGCTTCGTTAGGCAGTGCATCGTAGCGTGGCATCTATTTTGAGTTAACTTATTTTGAATTGACATATGCATGACCTTTTGTGAGCAGAACAAGAAGAAGAAGATGAAGAAGGCAATGAGGAAGTGTCAGCCCTCAAGATGAGGGTGACAAGTAAAGATGCGGGGGCCTCGATTTTGGAGGAGAGGGTCTTGATCAGGAATAATGGGGCTCCTATCTCCAGGGCAGGGACTCTTGTCATTAGGGAGCCTCTTCCTAACGAGGAGGTACCTCCCCAAAATAAAAAGGATGTTGTTCTCCTGAAAGGAAAGGCACCAGCGCATGAGGTAGGGGCTTTCATGGACTTGGTCGGGCCTTCTACCGAGCTTACCATGATCATCTTGCATCGGCAAGAAGAAAGACTGTAGTCGAATGCTAGTGAGTTAGACTTTGTTTGTGCCTTAATGTAGTCCATTTTGGCCATTGCTAACATGCTTAGTCGTGTAACAAGTGCTACTGCTGATTTCTCAAGACTTTCTCCACATCATACAGAGTCATGGGCTGAAGTCCTTAACAAGTTTGTGTTTTTCAAGGACTTGTTGATGACATGATTAAATGCCTTCAACAGGTGGATCCTTGTGCAAGTAAGTAGGAGTGTTAACTATCCTTATGTTGCTATGCTGAAACTCTCAAGCTTATTGATCATGTTATGCTAACATGATTACTACGATTTCTATGTTAAACAGCCTCTCGGCTTAAGTGGGACCTGGCACGACCTATGGAGGTTGGCACGATGCCCGCACTCTCGCCTAATGTGATCAAAGTATCTCATCGTATATTTTACGAGGCTTACAAATGTGTCTTGCACTTAGCACACTCTCTGTGGGAGTGTAGATGCACCAACGAGTACCTATGGAAATGGGTCCAAAGGGCCGAGTAGAGAGAGGTTGAACTAGTCACTGAGGTGGAGAATCTCAGGTCGAGGATCAATTTCCTCATAAATCGTAATCCTAACCTTATTTCTTTGCAAAGTGTTATGGACAACTACGCTAGGTTTTGGACTGTTGTTCATCAAAATGTGGTGTCCACCCATGAAATAATCGAACAGCAGATGTAGATGGAATTACTAGCCTAAAAGTGCCAAGATATGAAGGACATCATCGCTAAGGTCTTTGAATGGGAAAAAACCCAGAGGGATCACAAATATACACACAAGCTAGAAAAAAAACCCATCAAAGATTGTATAAAGATGTTGCTGTGGAGGCGTTCTCGTACGAGACATTCGTGAAGGCCATCGGCGCTTCTGAGGCCTATGCCAGCTTTAAAGAGTAGGTGAAGGTCATGGAGTCTCCTGACCTGAGGATGAACCTTTCTATAGGGGAGATCGCAACTGCCTCCCTTTCCTGAGAACCTCTAGAGTGGATGACCTTGGAAAGGGAGAAAGTTGCCACTATGAATGTTGAGCCTAGTAGCAGGCGTTGGATAGACATTCCGATAGAGGAGATTGGATGTCGACTCAGGCTTGGTCTAGACCAGATACCTCTTGAGACCAATGCAGGCTCCCCTCAGGTTAGTCGTTTTAATGCTATGCTACAACTAGCATTTATCACATTTGTTGCCATAGCTAACTACTTTATTTTTGGGATACAAGCTCTCAACATAGGTGTGAGACCTGTGGAGGGAGAAAATGAAGAGCTGACAAGGGGCAACACAGGAACGGGCGATGCACAAGTAGATGTAGTGGGGGCAAACGGTGAAGGTGATGTGAACGGAGCTAACCCATGACAGCATGTGACTACTCTTTTTCTTTTTTTTTTAAATTTTTTAAAATTTTAACATTTTGAACAATTTACAAACACTGCCAATGGGTGAAAATTTTGCATGGAATGAAAAACTTCAGAAAGGAAACTGGTTTTGTATTAACTTATATGTTATGTAAAGTTTTCATGCTCTTGTATGCTAGTTTTAGGCCATTTCGGGCCGTTAGCATAGTATGTTGAAAGGACAACATATTGATGAGACAAGGAAATAGCAAATATGCAAGGATAGAAACTAGGTGGGAGGTCTCAAGGCTGCTATGTTATGCGTAGCTGCCTCTTGACCTTTCGTGAGTTCATCGGAACGTATGATCAAGGTATTTTGCCTAGGCCCCTGGTCATAACATTGTCCATCGCTTGGAAGGGTAACTCACACCATGCATTTTTGATTTGAGGGTTGGCTCGTTGAACCAATCCTTTCATTGTATGATTAATGCATGCATGAACAAGTGCTTCATCTTCAGAAGTTGTAACTTTTGAGCCCTGGATTATCACCTTCCTACTTGCGTACGGTAAGTGGATTTCCTAGTGTATAGATGAGGAGACAACCCTAAGTTTTTCTAACCACGATCTTTCCAAGATTAGGTTAAACCCAAGAATTTCTTCGACCACAACGAACGTTGCGTCTATGGGGAACTGGTCCCCTGCTACAAAGTTTACGTGAACTATGCCCTTCACCAGGACCCGTGTCCCGTTGAAGGACCGCAGACATGATGTTACCATTGGTTTGATCTAGTCGACCAATCCCAACTTATCTATAATAGGGAAGGAAATGACATTTGTGGTAGCCCCATCATAGATGTGTACTCTTTGGATCTGGTGTTGGCCGACCCGAATTGTGATGAAGAGAGGCACCGTAGTCACTTGACCCTCTTCAGGATCTTTCTTAATGGCGTTGTTGCTGAAAGTTAATTGAGGTACTACAGACTCTATGGGCACAGAGGGGAGTGGGACCAAGTGGATCGCTTTATCATCTACTCGCATGTTTTCGTCGACCGGAATCACTGTTAACATGTGGACTAGGGCCTTGTGGTGAGATACAAATGTCATGACTAGGCCGTACAAGCTCAGTGTAGCATTTTTTTACCTTATAGCTTGCTCAACCTGGGTGAGGGCGTCCGAGAAGTCTTGGCCATCCACTTGTTTAACACCTTCCTCCTCCTTGATTTGTCCTAGAAGACGAATCTCTCGGGGAGAGATGACCTCAGACCTAGGTTCAAATCTTTGTCGGTAAGGTGACGTAGGCTGTGTAATCATTTCAACCTTCGTCCTTGGTGAAGAAGATGTAAATACAAGGGGTAAAGGCGTAGGCTTGAAGATACTTTTGATGGTATTTCCCTCTAATGCCTCGTCCACCAAGTAGGCTTCTCGCTTTGGGATGAGGAGGTTGTTTAACGTTGTTGCACAAGATGGGGGTTGTGGAAGATGTTGGCCCCTTGATGATGAATGGAGCTAGAGGTGTTAATTGATGAGGTTGCATGGCCTCACCAATAGGCGGTGCAGAGGTAGATGCCCGTGGTGGAACTTTTAGGATGAAGGGTAGCTGTGAGCTTGAACCAACCATTGGTGGTATTGGTGCACTACGCTGAGGCATACGAATGACAAACGGCTGGAAGGGTGGCGTGGGATCATTGTCAATACCGATGACATTGATTACGTAACCGACATGATTGGCATTGAGGGGATCTATGTAGACATACATAGATTGGTTTTCAGGGCATACTAGGTTACTTTTATCCAGCACCAGCTTTCCCAGTTCGATTAATCTTTGGATGTCATCCTGCAACGACAGACAATAATTTGTGGTGTGACCACATAGTTGGTGGTAGTTACAAAATCTATCTAGCCTGAAATGCCTAGGAATTGGAGGCTCATTAGGTAGGGCCAAAGAAGGATTCCTAAGGAGCTCGTAGTAGCGTCGATGTCTCATGTTCACTTCCTCTGACATCTTCTTGTGTTGGATGTATCCTGCTACCAATAGTTGCTTCAAAAGTTCTGAAGGTTTAAGAGGCAGTGGGGTGTATTTTGAACGATCTTTGCACTCAAAGTTGGGTTTGGTGTATGTAGATGGCTCAAGCGCAGGTGTGGCAGATTGTGATGCTTGGCCCGGTTTGGGCACAGAGTTAGCCGTAGTTATGGATGGTTTCTTGCTATTCTTGCTTCCACTGTTGCTATGTTTGAGCTTAGCCTCAGCTGCCACAATAGCCACCATGGTTGTTGGGGCCTTACCCTTGTCATTTTTTGCAAATCTGTTCTTGTAAGTGATGTAGGCCATGTCTTTGCTCATCTTGGATGCATCTTGTATGCTTTTCATTTGAGTGAAAGCTTGGCTAAGAGAGCGTGGAGCAAGGTAATACAGTTTGGACTTGATGAAGTAGCTCACTACACCCTTAAATACGACTAACAAGTGAGCCTCCGTGATGGGCTCATGGATTTCGTTAAGGGTCATGCTCCAACGTTGAATGAAATTTTGGACTGGTTCTAGCGGATCTTGCTTCACGCCCATTAGTTGATCCAGTGTGGTTTCTCGCTTCAAGTTATATTTGAAGTGTGTCACGAACTAGGTTAAGAGTTCTTCCAAAGTTGAAATGGATGAATGTGGCAATGCATGATACCAATCTAGGGCTTTCCCTGCTAGGGACATGGCGAAGACACGAATGATCGTATGCAGCCACTGTTGCAATAGTAAAGACTCTGACCGGAAAGTGACGAGATGGTTATTGGGATCCCCTTCCCCGTCATACTTCATGAAGTGTGGAAGGGACATCCCAGGTGGTAATATCAAAGCAAGGATTGCAGGGTTGATGGGGTCTTCATGATAGAAGTCCATGACTTGTACCATATCGGACCCACCAGCTTTGAGGTGTTTTACTTCTTTAGTTAGGATCTAGATGAGCTGAAATGCTTGGTATAGACTTAACGACGTTGTAGACGGTTGAGGGACTACAGAGGCAACTCCCACATGTGGTATGGTGGCGCTGGCGATTTGACCCATCGGGGGTGCCGTTGGGACCGCCCTTGCTAAAGGTGCTGTTTGCGTTGTCCACCACCTGGCGGGTGGTATTGTTGGAGCAGTATTAGTGGGTTGAGTTGTCGGATAGGCTGTTTGGGTTACCAGCGGGATAGACCATGGTCCCGTGCTAGGATGTACCATTTGTGGGATCGAGTAGGCCTGGTGGCGAATGTTGTGAGACATCTACGATGGTTGCAGAATGGATGAAGAAGTGAACAAGGTCCACCACGTGGATGGGTTTGGGCCCACCACAGTGGGTGGAACAGTTGCATATGTAGGAATTGGCATAGGAGTTACATGCAGTTGCAAAGTACGTACAGTATGGATATGCGGTAGGGCAGCCATGATAGGAGTGTTGCGCACCATGGGAGTGTGCTGATAAACAGCTTGTGGCAGCATAGTTGCTGAGAGCGCAACTTGGAAATGGGGGTGATGATGCACTGGGAATGTAGCATGGCTACCCATTGTAGTTGCAGTTGTAGGCTGTTAAAGCATAGGCGTAATGATAAAGCAATGGTGACAAACAATGGGTTGACCTAGCAGGACTGGGTAGGCAAGACAAGAATGGGGTTGGCTTGACCTCCCTCATCAGATTGGGAATCAAGTTCCTCCTGCTAGTCTTGAAAGGCATCATCCTATTTGGACACTGTATCTTGTTTCTCCCTAAGCCTGGTCAACTAGATTAGTTAATCTATAAGCCTTTGGTACGCTTGCGTTAAAGGGAAAGAAATGCCCAGGGTAGGAACGAATTCCTCCCTATTGCAGTAAGTGAACTCGAAGCTGCGTTTTTCTTCAAGTTCATGTAAATCTAAGGGCAGATTAGCCTTCACCTTTGCACAAAGGAAACTATAACGCTCGTGTTGCTAGGCCAGTCCCTCAGTTCTCAGTTTTGGATTTTGAGAGACCGACGTGCTTCATGCGTTGGATTCAGCCGTTGTTCGACACTAGTACTACCTTGGACCGCAAAGGGCACCTCCACGTTGAAGGTGTCAATAGCAATGGTGGCGGAAGCCATTACTAAGCAAGTGATTATGCAAAAAATGCAAAAGTGCAAGAGAACAGAAGGATTGAAAAAAGCAACAAAAGTTAGCTTTACGTCTTGTCGGATTCCAAGGGAATTGTCGGCGTGACCGATTTGTACCACATAAAGCGTAAACAACCGCAGAGGGTGCCACGTCTATGCCTATGCGTGATGAGGTACAAAGCATGTGCAAGACTACCGTAAGGCAAGTTTAGTTGACAAATGATCAAGAAGGCTTTATGTCCAACAGGGTCCTGGAGGGACTGTCGAGGTGACCGACCTGCATCACACAAGGCGTAAACAACCTCAAAGGGTGTCACATTTTCACCTATGCTGTCTAGGGTTCAGAATGCATGCAGGACTACTGTAAAAAGGAAAGGTGGGTTAAATCGTTGTTGGAAGGCTTATTGTCTCGTAGGGTTCCGGAGGAACCGTCAAGGTGACCGATCTACACTGTACGATGCATAAAAAACCACAGATGGGTGTCAAGTCTACGCTAATGCAAGCTAAGGTGTGAAAGGCGTACGAGACTACCATAAGACGAGAAAATTAACTAGCGACCAGGTAGGTTTTATGTCTTGTAGGATCCTGAAGGGACCGTTGAGGTGACTTGTCTCTACCACACGGGGTGGGGTACAGAACGTAGGCAAGACAACCATAGGATGGGAAAGCTAACTAGCAATCAAGTAGGCTTTATGTCTCACAGGATCCCGGAGGGACCATCGAGGTGACCAATCTATGCCACACAAGATGGGGTGCAGAATGCATGCAAGACAACCGTAGAATGAGCTAGTTAACCGGAAATCGGAGGCCTTGTGTTCTATAGGGTTCCGGAGCAACCATTGGGGCGACCGGTCTGCACCGCACAGAGCACAAATAACTGCAAGAGGATGTTGCGTTTATGCTCGCATGTATTAGGGTGCAGAAGGCTCATAGAACTACCATGACACATGGAAAAGGCACCAAAAGGCCCTCCTTCTAGTGCCAGAAAACTATAGCGACTGAAAACGTCAATGGCTGGAAAAACGCCAGGGGTCAGCGAATGCGATAGTTCCAACCCCGTATCTGCGAGAGGGCGGTGCTGGGTGTGTGTGGACATGAGGTGCCCTTCGTATCAATCTATCTCGAGGAGGAAGAACCATCTTTGCCAGTACAACAATCATTAGAGGAAATCGAGGCAAAGATCAATAAGATGCTGGAATGGATGCATAAAAGTGTGGAGAATATATCAATATTATTGGAGATAGAGTTTTGACAACCCGAGAAGCAGAACACAATATCATTAGACAATCAGAAGGAAGGGATGAAGAAAACAAGAGCTCAACTACCAATTATACGTATGAATGCAACATTTTCCTATACGATCACCCCAAGGGCCAATGCCCAATCTAGTTACATTTATATAAGTGTTGGGAAAGCACATTACACCCAGAGTTCATATAGAAACACTGTGTTCAATCATAGTGGCAACAATCCCAGTTGTGGGGGAAGCCATCCCTAAACTGGAGACACCCTTCGTATCATCCGAATCCAAATGCTTATCTATTCCAACATCTTGTTTCCCTAATTGGGTCAACACACTCTACCTTGCTGCATTATGATTCTCCTTAGTACTATCAACCAATGTCCTCAACACGACCAACGCCTTGTGTACCTGACACTTCTCCTAAATTTCAATATTCTCATCCTTTCCCTTTATCTACATCACCACCAACTGTTCCTGAAGTGTCTACACCATAGCAACAACCCACGAATGTTACTTGTGCTACTATTGCCAATAGCAGTGAGAGACCTCCTCAACATCAAAGGTGTCCCTTCTTTAGACATGACCATAGGAAGGAAAAACATAGTTCCAAGGCCACTGCATTCTCCAACTCAACAAAAGTCCAATTCTATGATGCATCCTTCTCTTCGAACCTAACACCTCATGTCACTTCATCAATGCCACCAATTAACACTTCAACAACCATATGGCCCAATGAATACAACCATGGAGGATGACATCTTGATCCTTGAATACCATCTTATGGTCTCTAATATCATAGTGGGTCAACACTTTATCTAGGAACCACATCTTATAAATTATCCCACTATGCTTACTATAATTAGATGTGTGAACCCTAATGGGGTAAGTATGATCAAGTTTCAATATTTCCAACATGCAAGGATCCTCATCTTTCAATTATTAATCCTCATCATGCTCAACTATTTAGTTATGGGGGATATCCCCCATTCTAATAACAAGCAAGATTAATAACTATTTTTCATTTTCTTTAATTTTACAATTTTTTATTTTCCAGTTTTTCAATTTTTTTTGTTACCCTTTTGTCTTTCTGTCTTTTTTATATTTTTATAAGTAATCTCATCTATGAATAAAACACTCATGTGGCTCATTGGTTGAGGTGTGTTCTATGTGATCGAGTCTCGAATGATCAATTATTTGGATAGTGAGCCCATTACACCCACTCATCCATTCTACCAATAAGAGGATCTATTCGAAGGTACAGTGATATTCTTGAAATTTTTGAAACTTAAAATTAAGTTTGTGTTCATTGTACCTAGAATGAAGAGGGATGGATCAAGAGGGAATGATTAGGGTGTGACATCAAGGGGACTTGTTGATTCTCTTTGGTGATGTTTGTGAGAGTTATCACACAACGTGGTTGTACTAAGATCATTGAAGATCTAACGTAAAATGGGAGTAAGAGTAATCAAAAGGCACTCAAAAATCCAATGCTGTCCTAGGGGGTCCCACTAGAAAGACATGCACCCATGCCTAAAGGTTGGTAGATTCTCTAGACTTAGCAATAAAAAAAAGGGGAAAAAGAAAAAAAAGGAGAAGAGAGAAAAAAAAAAGAAGTGCCACAAAGCAAAAATCACTCCTCCCTTGAACAAAATGCCAAGTGATCATACACCTTGTTGTTATGGTACTCTCATAGTCACTCATCATGGGATGAAACAATGTGATGTCACTGATTAGAGGAATGCGCTTGGTCCTGATCTTGGAACGATGGGTTAATGACACATTAATCATGCCGTACATGTAGGATTTATTATACCCTGGTTAGTTACCTCATGTCCCAATCTCTATAATCCCTTCTATAGTCTATCTCATCTCATTGTTCATATAATTGTAGCTCATGTCTTGTATAGCTTAGAATTCTTACCTCATTCCAATTATACATACATTTGTGTGTTATGTGGAACCAGTGTTGATTATATTTAACCCTTCTAGTGCCTACGGACATTTTCAAGTGTGGTTACGCAAGGGCATTATAAGTTGAAACTTGCTTTGGGGAGGATCCACTTGTGTAATGTTTTGTAATTTTCACTCATAACACATCTTACACACACCATCTATTACCCTCAATGTATTTTCAACAATATTCTTTCCCTTATTACTATCCCTCCGATTCGAACGTTCCTATGAACCATCACATAGCCTTTTTCTCTCCCTTACCACTTGAGGTCCTTATTGGTCAATTCCACACCATCATAATTATTCATGCCTTCAAAACTAGTTGAATTACCCTGGAACCCTTTAACACTCGTCCACTTCAGAAAAATCTTAAGAAATTCAATATATTCAATAGTGCCTTAACATCGATAGGCCACAATATCGTGGACATGATATCACAACCAACGCGATATCGCGTCTGCAATATCATGTACATGATATTGTGTCTCAAAAATATATATATACGTGACCCCCTGCACTACATAACATTATTTTCAACTATTCATGTGAGGGATTTTTTCAAATTTCTCTCTATGACTTGCGATTGCGCGTCCCTTGCTTTCATATCTATATCTCATTCGCTGGTCCTCCAATTTTCATTCCGTTTGAACCTACTTGAACCTAGAGTGTTCAGCTTAGTCATGGGGGAGGGGCACACATCGAATAGCGCATAATATTTTTGGAATTTTTCATCACCCAAAGGACATTATCAAGGGTAATTAGTTATAACATTAAGGATAAATGTGCCAAAAATAATTTCATCCCCTTAGTTATACCAGGAAACTAGATTTGGAAACCACCTGAGCAAAGAGGATTAAATATTATAATCTTTTGGGAAACATCACACAAAGATAAAACAAATTCATTAAGGCAAGCAGAAAGGCATAACCTAACTTTGGTAACAAGCTTACTAACAATGGGCCCCGTGTGATTGCAAATGGCCCTGAAACATGGACAACAGGAAGGTCCTACTCAAGGTGGGAGTAAACAACCTAGGAGAGGTGAAGGACAAGTTCCTACTAGATAGCATGCAGAGTAGGAGGAAAAATCATTTAGTATCCACTAAGAGGACCTTGCTACTATACAATCAAGGCAAGTAGGAGGGGCTATGATAGCACCTGAACAGGGAAAACATCTCACGTTGCCCTAGGATTGTGTTCAGGCCATCCATGAAAGGTCCATATTAACTATAGTGATTATGGAATTAAACTTTGGATCTTTCAAAGAATTTTCTCCAGAGGCTGTTAGGGACCACCTCAAAGGGTCTCCATTATGACCTATCTTCTCTGAAAGTAGTGCTTGGTACTTAGGGGAAACGTACCAATTTTGGCACAACAAAGAACAAGGCATCATGGTTAACATTTGTGGTGTGATGGTTGATTTCTCTGTTTAGGCCATTTCAAAAGTATTAAACCTTCCGAATATAGGGCCAAAGGTTGCTTAGTTGTTTACCT
>MNCI01031942.1:874208-905435 GCA_015680685.1 Gnetum montanum | reverse complement strand
AGCTTTTCCATTAGCAGCATATACAAAACTAGATTCAACTTTATGATAAGATGCAAAACAAGACTTATCTGGACAAATATGAAAGGAGGCACCTGAGTCAATCAACCAGATGTCACTGCTACATCCATTTGCCACCATTGTACATTGTTCTTGAATAAGAAAACTGACGTTTTCATTAGCTACATGTACCTATGATGTTGCTTCTTCTAACTTCCTCTCCTTTCCTTTTCCTTTATTTTTTTGTGTTTTCCATGCAAAGCAATCCTTCTTCAAATGACCTTTCTTCTTGCAGTACCAACATTCTTGAGTTTGAGTTCTGCCATGTGATACTCCTCTATCCGTGCTTCTCCCCCTACTTGGAAAACATCTCCTACTTCTACCTCTTTGCTCTACTACATGAACATTTCCAGATCTAAAAGATTCATCTACTCTTCCTTCTGAATCCTGAAGGGTAGACACAACCTGTTCAAATGTCATAGATGAAACACTCATAGAAGTAGTAATAGATGTCACAATTGCAGACCAGGAATCAGGTAAGGAGTTTAACAAAGCATAGGATTTAACTAGATCTCGAATAACAATTTTATATTCCTCCAACTTATTCAGATTTTCCATCATCTCATCCAAATGATCTTGAAAAGACACATCAGATCTCTTTTTACATCTAAAAACTTTCTGTTAAATATGAAAGGTATTCAAACCTAATACTTTGTCAAACCTATTCTTCAACGTTTTCCATAGATCATGTGGATCCATATCCGATTTGATTGAGGCCAAAATCGCATTGCTTAGGGTAGGATGAATGAAAGACAATGCCCTAGTCTTAATTTTCCTCCAATCAGCAATTGACATTCCTGCTAGTTGAGAGGGATCTAGGGCCTCTTGGCAATGCTTTTGTGCTAAAACAACCTTCATCAAAATGCTTCAAATGTTCCAGTTCCTTTCTACCAATCTTTCCATTGTTTGCAGCCTCCCCATCTTTTTAAACCTTGCTCCGATACCAGTTGTTATAATTAGATCTGAAAACACAGATCTGAAAACACACTACAAATGCTCTAAAGAAATTATTAAAAAAAAAACCCTACAGATCTGAATAAATCATTAGAGGTAAAATATTGCACTGTAAGAAACACTATAAACCACTCTCAAAACATTCCAAACTCTAGCAAACAATTTCTATGATAATAGAACGAAAGCAGAATGAAAACAGTAAAAAAGGAATTAGCACAAGAACACAGAGAGTTACGTGGTTTAGGCCGTCCTTCTCAAATCTTAAGGACACAAGCCGTCCTTGCAACTTTTCAATCACACAATCTGTACATCCAAAAGATCTTAGATCAACACCAACAAGACTCATGTCTCCAAGGTAAAACCTTGATACAATGCTTTCACTTTGAAGCACACCTAAAAGGCTACCCCAAGCCTTCTATTTATGAAGAAACATAAGGACCAAACCTCAATCCTCATACATGTGGGATAAAACACATGTCCACATTAAATGCAACATAAAAGGAAATACAACAATTAATGTATTTGGCTTCATTTTTCCAATAAAAGTATTAGTAGATAATTGGAAAGAAGGGATAAGGAAAATAAGAGCTCAACTGCTAATCATAAGTATGAATGCAACATATGCCTGTATGATCACCCCAAAGGCCAATGCCCAATATTGTTACATTTACATGAGCATTTGGGAAATATGTTACATCCAGAGTTCGTATAGAGATGCTATGTTCGATCATAGTGGCGACAATCCCAGTCGTGGGGGAGACCACCACTAAACTGGAGACACCCTTCATATCATCCAAACCCAAACGCTTATCTTGTTCAACATCTTGTTTCTCCAACTGGGCCAACGCACTTTACCTCACCATAATATCATTCTCCTCAATACTATCAGCCCATGCCTTCAACACAACCATCACCTTGTGTACCTTACACTGCCCCTCCTAATTTTCAACATTCTCATCCTTTCCCTCCTTATACATCACCACCAACTATTCCTAAGGTGTCTGCACCACGGAAACAACCACTGAACATTACTTGTGCTAATATTGCCAATAGCAATGAGAGACCTCAGCAACATTGAAGGCATCCCTTCTTTAGAAATGACCCTAAGAAGGGACAACACAATTTTGAGGCCACTGCACCCTCCAACCTAGCACAAGTCCAACCCTATGGTGCACCCTTCTCTTCGAACCCAATGCCTCATGTAACTTCATCAGGGCCACCAACTCTCACTCCAACAACAATACGACCCAATGAACATAGTCATGGGAAGAAACATCCCGATCTTTGCATATCATCTAATGGTCACAAACATCATAGTGGGTCAACTCTTTATCCAAAAACCACATCTCATAAAGTGCCCCACTATGCTTATTATAATTAAGTGTGTGAACCTCGATAGAGTAAGTATGACTGGGCCCCAATATTTTCAACATGCAAGGATCCTCATCTTCCATTTATTAATCCTTACCATCCTTAATCGATTAATTATGGGGGATACCCCCCATTCTAGTAACAAGCAGGATTAATAACCACCTTTTATTTTCTTTAATTTTACAACTTTTTGTTTTCCAGTTTTTCAGTTTTCAATTTCTTGTTTTATCTTTTTACCTTTTTATGCTTTTGTAAGTAATCTCATCTATGAATAAAACACTCATGTGGATCATTGGTTGAGGTGTGTTCTATGTTATTAAGTTTCAAGTGAGAAANTTTTTGTTCATTATACCCAGAATGAAGAAAGATGGACCAAGAGGGAATGATTAGGGTGTGACATCAAGGGGACTTGTGAATTCTCTTTGGTGACGTCTGTGGGAGTTGTCATGCAACATGGTTGTACTAAGATCCTTGTAGATCTAATGAAAATGGGAGTAAGAGTAATCCAAAGGGGCACTCAAAAATCCAACGCTGTTCTAGGGGATCCCACTAGAAAGACATGCACCCATGCCTGAAGGTTAGCGGCTTCTCTGGATCCAGTATTCAAAAAAAAAAGAAGAGAAAAAAAAAGCAGAAAAAGGAAGTGCCACAAAACAAAAATCACTCCTCCCTTGAATAAAACGCCAAGTGATCGTATGCCTTGTTGTTATGGTATTCTCATAGTCACTCATCATGGGATGAAACAATGCGATGTCACTGATTAGAAAGATGGACTTGGTCCTAATCTTGGAATGATAGGTTAATGAAACATTAATCATGCTTTTCACACATGATTCACTATGCCCTAGGTCAGTTACCTCATGTTCCAATCTCTACAATCCCTTCTATACTTCGTCTCATCTCACTATTTGTGTAATTGTAGCTCGTGTCATGTGTAACATAGAATTCTTACCTCATTCTGGTGATATTTACATGTGTGTGTTTTGTGGAGTTAGTGCGGATTACATTTAACCCTTCTAGTACCCACAAACACTTTAAGTGTGGTTACACAAGGACATTATAAGTTGGAACTTGCTTTGGGGAGGATCCACTTGTGTAATTGTTTTGTAATTTTCACTTATGACATAGCTCACACACACCATTTCTTACCCTTAGCATAATTTTTCATAATGTTGTTTCCCTACTATTATCCCTCTAAATTTCACCATTCCTATGTACCATTACATAACCTTTTTCTCCCATCCGAGGTTTTATTGATAAAATCCACACCATCATAATTAATTGTGCCTTTCAAATTAATGGAATTTCCCTAGCAACATTTAACATGTGCCACATGTCCTTCCTTTCATATTTTATTTTCCAAAAAATCCTAAAAATTTGGTTTTTCCCTCGAGCCTAAAACACCCACCCCCCCCCATAACACTTAGCATCATTTCTTGCCATTCATGCAGGGGATTTTTTGAAATTTTTCTCTACGACTTGTGAGAGTGAAACCTTTGCTTTTCAACCTCTATCTCACTTGTTGCTACTTCAATTTTAATTCTGTTTGAACTTGCTTAAACCCAGAGTGTTCAGCTTAATCATGGAGGAGGGACATCTGCTAAAAAGCATCTAACTTTTTGGAATTTACCATCACCCAAAGGATATCATCTAGGGTAATTAGCTATAACACTTAGAATAATTGTGCCCAAAAATCATTTAATCCCTAGGCATACTAGGAATCTAAAATTGAAAAAAACCACCTAAGTAAAATGGACTCATGATTACAATCTTTCGAGTAAGATCACACAAAGATAAAAAAATTAATTAATTAAGGCAAGTAGTAAGGTATAACTTAATTTCAAAAAAAAAACAACCTTATTAACGCTTGGCCTTGTGTGATTGCAGATGGCCTTGAAACATGGACAACAAGAAGGTCCTACTCAAGGTGGAAGCAAATGATCTTGGAGAGGTGGAAGACAAGATCCTACCAGACAACATACAAAATATGAGGAGAAATCATTCAGTATTCATCAAGAAGACCCTTCTACTGTACAGTCTGGGTAGGCAGAAGGAGGAGCTACTGCAACACCTGAATAGGGACAACATCTCACTTTGCCCCAAGATTGTGTTCAGGCTATCCATGAAAAGTCCACATTCACTATAGTGATTGTGGAGTTGAACTTTGAATCTTTTGCATAGTTCACTCCTAAGGCTATTAGGGATCACCTCAAAGGATCTCCCTTATGGCCTATCCTCTCTGAAAGTAGTGCCTAGTACCTAGAAGAGACGTACCAATTTTGGCATAACAAAGAGCAAGGCACCACCGTCAACATTTGTGGTATGACAATTGATTTCTCCATGTAGGCCATTTTGGAAGTATTAAACCTTTTGAATATAGGGCCCAAAGTTGCTCAGTTATCCACCCATTCAGACCCCAATATGCGATGGGATTGGTTGGAGAGGGTTTATGGTAGAGATAAAACATTTGGTGAGTTGACGATGGAAGAGAGGATTTACTTCAAAATTGAAACATATCACCTCTTCTCCACGAAGGGCTTAAAAAGAATATCAATGTATGTGGCTAGAGGATGTGTAGTGTTGATGGGAAAGGTTAACGCTAACTTGCACCATCTATATTTAATGGAGATCCTGAGGTAGTTCGAGGAATGGAAGACAGGGAAGATGGTATTACCTTTCCCTTGTCTTATTAGAAAGCTTTGCCGACATGCTGGTATCTAGGGGTACACCAATGATGTCCTCTGAAAAGCCTAGACTGCTTCATATGCTGAATTATTAAAGTTGCTAGCTCCAAGAAAAATCACTGGCAAGATGCTAGGACTAGAAGAAGAAGAACAATAAATAGCTGGACCAACTACAACTCAACTTGCAGGAACCAACCAACCTCCAAGCACTGGTCCCAGCCAACAATAGGAAGCAGGGCCTAGCATAGGCTAGGATCAACCACCATCGTCGCAAGACTATAGATCGTCGATGAGCCATCTTAGGGCCATCGCTGAAACAGTTAGTTGGAGAAGTCGTGATGATGCAAACCTCTTCCACTTTTTCTTTGGATCACACAAAGGGGAAAGTATCTATTCACATAGGAGGAGGGGAAAGTAGATGGTCACAACAGATCTCAAGAAACACGATATCTTTCCAGGTGTAATTAGAAGCTGGTGCAAGGGCCACTGTGGTGGTCATGCAACACCAGGGTGCCACGGGAGCTACAAAGGTGGTCATGAACCACATCAAAGAATCATTTAATGTATCTTTTATGCCACCGATAAATCTCACAGGAGCACGGAATGCTCAAATTTTGGCCTCTTACAAACATGAGGATGCGCTTGATCGATTCCTCCAAATAGGACAAGTAATGATGTCCCTGTTTGACATCCCTTAGGATGTTATGGAAATTTAGTCAGACCTCATTTCCAAAAAAGGGAAGCTGGTCTTAACAAAAGTCAGGGCTGAGCATGCTGAAGATGAAGTGCATAAATTACAAGAGTAGCTCGTGGCCCTACAAGCAGCATAGCAGGACCCTCTGCAATTCGTTCTCGCAGACCAGCTAGATAATTTTAGAACTGAGTAACTAACCAAGCTAATAGTAGAGAATAAAAATGTGGCTGATGAAAAAGAGAAGGCTATTTGGGATGCCTTCGCAGCACAAGCGTAAACTCATGTGCATCTTAAGGCACTCAATGCCTTACAAGAAAAAAATAAACAGCTTGCTGCCAACAACCTTTGGTTGAACACCATGGAAAAACAAAAGAATGTTCTTGAGAAACACTTTCATCGATTACGAGAATAATTTATCTGGGTTAACCAAGACATAAGTCATTAGCTAGGGAGAATAGAACCCTTTCAATGGAGGAGGTATGCACAATTCATCAAAAGACAACCCTTGAAATAAGCACGTGGAAAAATGAGGCTAAATGACATGAGAAGCTGAAAGAGCACTTCTGAGATTAGGTGGGGATGTACAAACTGATCCTTGAGAAGGAGATCCATATGGCCAAGGCCCACATCAATGCTATCAGTGCTCAACACACTGATTGGCAAGCCATATTGGACACATATGCCTTCGCCCACCAAGCGAAAGTTAAGAACTGGGACCTGCAGATTCAGGATCTGACAGAATACATGGAGTTGGCAAATATGAGATATGCCAACCTTGCCATGTTAATAGTAGGGTGCCCGAGGATAAAGCTCAAGCAGTAGGTAGCAACCACCTATGTTAAATATGAAGCAGAATATGCAAAATGTAAGAAGTTGGAAAAACTGGAGATCGCAAATTCTGAACTTAAGGTGGTGAAAGAAAGCTACCAAGGCCAAAAAGGTGTCATAGTAGATTTGGCTCGATGGCTAGCAGATTTTCAAGAATACAAAGATAAAGCCAGAGCCTATGAAGAGGAACGTCGGGTATTTGCGGCTTGGTATGTCAAGGCCAATCAAATGTTTCCACAACTACCCTATCTGTGGGAAGTGCCAACGCCATCAAACATCGGAACATTAGCATGGACTACACAAGACCCTCAGACCAAAGAGGAGAAGCTCCAGGCCATACTTCAACACAATCAAGTCTCAAAGCCTGGCACACAAGACAAAGGGAAAGCACTAATGGAGGAGTCACCGCCACCAAGAACTACATGAGTTCCAAAATTTTTGTAGTTGTAGCAGATTCTTTGTGTTGTATATTTGTTTTGTTTTCATTTCACATTGCAACATAATCCCGTTTTCACCATCCAATAATCCCATACCTATCCACTATGTAATCACTGTAACTCGAGGACGAGTTTTCATTCAGTTGTGAGGGTATGATAAGTTGTGTTTTGGGCAACTACGATATCGTGTACGTGATATCGCAGCCTGTCTCCTCATCTATAAATAAGAGGTAGATAGATCATCATACTTCATTTGGAAGTTAGTTAGTTTTAGTTTAAGAATTTTAATTTCTTTCTCTCCCTTTTCCTTTCAATGTATGCTCGTAGTGTGGTGATTGTAATTGTACAACATCCTTTATTCAAGTGTGATGTACTTGGACATGCACATGACCAACAATAAAGATCAAGATTACTTCATCATTGCAGTATTCACTTAGTTTATTCATTTAATTAATTGTTATTTACTACTTTCCTAGTTAATCTCTCTCATCGTTATCTCATGTTAAAACGTGGAATAAGTACGACTTGATCACAAGCATTTAAGTGTGACTACTTGGTAACCCAGTAGCGTACCTAGGATTTGCGCTTGGTAATCCTAGTAGTAGTCATGCACGAAGTACAATATGTGTACAGATAATCAAGGAATAGATGCTCATCATACTTAGGCTAGTTTAGATTCTCTTACCCTTTCTCTCTTAGCTTAGATAATATTACTTTCCATTTCCTTCAGGAGTAGTGTTAAATTAGAAACACATCATACACCTCACTCTAGACTAAACCATACATATCAAAGCTAATACTAGTCTAGGTGGGAAGACAGTGAACTACGACCTAAGGCTAACTGTCTAGATGCCACAACTAGTCCATCTGTAGAGTTCGACTACATCGTGCGTGTAACACTCATATTCGTATGGTTATGTGTAGGGGTACCTCACCACTCATCAATGAGCCATGATCCATACGTTCTCTAGGAAGTATGGGATGCTCTCGAAAGAGCATATAAGGATAAAACCAACAATGCAACATGATATAATGTCATGAAAGTAAACCAATAATCATTAATCAAAGAAGGGATAAATTGTCCATGATGTATTTGTTGCTTGATTCCTAATAAATCAAGGAGATTTCCTTGTGTGATCCTAGTTTCACAATTTTCCTTATTCAAAAAGATAATTAGTAGGTACTATAGCTAATCATTTGACATCTTAGAGTTGGTGTTACTAGCATTGTAGTTGTTCTCATTATTGGTTTTGCTCTTGGTATTGTCCCTAGTTTGAGTTTTGGGTCTCTCCTCTTAAAACTCCACCTCTGAACCTCAGTCAATGTTAACATACTTAATCATTGGTACCAACAAATTGTGCCCAGGGATCACAATTTTCCCTCCCTTATGTGGTAAATGGATGTCCTAGTGTATAGGAGATGAAACTACCCAAGCTTCACTAACTATGGTCTTCCTAGGATTACGTTAAAACTGGGTGTCTCTTCGACTACTAGGAAGTTAGCATGTGTAGGGAATTACTCACTAGCCATGAAATCCAAGGAGATGAAACCTTGCACTGCTATTCATGATCCATTAAATGACTTGGGCACTAAAGTACTAGTTTTTTGGATGTTCTTGATTAGGCTTAGCTTATTAACAACAGAAAATGATATCATGTTAGTTGTTGCCCCATCATTTACATGTACATTGTGAACCTTGTACCTACCAATATGTATGGTAATGAGAAGAGGTGTAAATAGCACTTCCCTATTTCAAGAGTCAATTTTAACCTCATTTTCATGAAAGGTGAGCCTACGTTAGTGCCCATTTTCCCTAAGCAAAGCTTGCTTGACAATAGAGTGGATTGACTTTTTGTTGGTAGGCATGTCTTTGCTCACAGGGATAGAGGTTAACACTTGAGCTAGTGTGTCTCTATGAGTAGGAGAAGTTACAACCAAGTCATATAAGTTCAATGATTTGTTCTTTTTCTTTAATAATCATTTGGCTTACTCTATTCTTGCAAGGAAACTCTTTCCCTTGGTATGCAACCCTTTAGCCTTAGTGGTTTTAACTTCCTAGAGTTTGTGGCTTAGGTTTCAATGCATATGCCTTGGGTCCCTTGTCCATGGATGTAGTTGATCTTGGTATAGGTTGTTTTAAAGCCTTTTGTCATTGCTTACCTTTAGTGGACTTCATTGTTGATTTGGCAACAGGTTGATTTTGTCATTGTTGTAATGATGGTTTCATGCTAACCTCTAAGTTTTGGACCACTATAGATGGGATTTGGTCATGGATTGCTATAGGCTTACTTGTTGAAGGTGAAGGAACTCAGATAATAAATGATTTTGTAGGATTAGGAGGATTAGTAACCCATGGTCTTGGTTGTGTAGTTGATGTCGTTGAAGGAGGAACACATATGATGAAAGGCTTCTTAGGTGCTGGAGGAGGTGGTACCCATATGATGAATGACTCTCTAGGCTTTGTGTTTTGGAATCATGGTGGTATTTTGATGACAAACGGTTTCCTAGACAAATCAGACCATTTTTTTTCTATGAATGAGGCTACAATATAAGAGTTATTATTTATTCTTGGAGAGTTGGGCTCATTCAACAGGAACTCTCCATGGTCTATCATATTTTGAGGTCATCCCTTAATGCTAGGCAAAAATTGGTATCATGCCCAACCATTTGATGATAATGGCTATACCTATCCAATCTAAAGTTATTTAGTAGCTTTGAATCATCTTTGGTAGCTATCATTGGGTGTCTAGTTATGCCACAAAGATGATCATACCTCTTATGAGCCTCTTCAGATAGTTGCTTATGTTGTATATGATTGTCTTTAAGCAACCATTGTAGAAGCTTAGAGGGCTTCATAAGCAACCTTGTGTACTTAGAACTATCCTTTCATCCAAATTTTGGTCTTGGTTGATTTGAGCCATAGGAAATGGGTGGTTGCGATAAGTCTTGGGATGTGTTGTATGGTAGTGATCCCCATATTTTTCTTTATTTTGACTATTTTTTTTATTATCGCCATGATTGTATGTACTTTCTTGGTTTTATTCCTATCCCTCGCATGTTGATTTTTATAAACCATATAGGCTAGGTTGTTGCTTACCTCAACTACCTCCTAAATGTTCTTGTTTTCTGAGAAGGCTTGGCTTAGTGACTAGGACTCTAGGTAGTCAATCTTAATCTTGATAAAGTCATTTATTGCTCCCTTGTAGATGGCTAAAAGAAGAGTTTCAACAATAGGCTATGGAATTTCATTAAGTTTTGAGTTCCACTTTTGAATGAATATTTTCACCAATTCAATGATAGGCTATGGAATTTCATTAAGTTGTATCTAAAGCAGTTAAAAAATTAGTCTATTAATTTTTCAAGGAAGGAGATGGAACCCCTAGGCAAGGTTCAATACAAATCTAGAGCTTTATCCTTGAGGGACATGGAAAAATTAAGTAGTATCATATGCAACCAAGCTTGCAAAAAGAGGCACTTAGACCAAAATATGACTAGATGTGTGTTGGAATCCCCTTTACCATTGTATTTAGTAAAGTTTGGAATAGGAAAGCCTATGGGTAAGGTTATTTGAGGCACTATAGGGCTTATAGGAACATCTTGGTAAAAGTCTAGAACCTTCACCATTTGAGTTGTCCTACCCTTAAGTTTTTGTAGCTCTTTGCTAAGGTCTTGGATCATTTAAAATGCTTGATCCAAGTCTTAGGACATCCTTGTGGGCTACGACATCTATGTTGATGGTTGAGGACAAAGTTGAAAAGTTTGAGGTTGGGCGATTGGTATTGACACAAGTGGAAGGGGTTGAGTAATCACCATTGCAGGTGGATTAAACTAGGAGAAAGAGGTTTGCATTGGGACATATGGTATGAAGGGAGAAAAGGGAGTATGAGAGACTTGTGTTGCTTGGGGCCCCAATGAGGGTCTTGCTAGCATGAAAAATGGAGATGGTGAGGTTGACATCACTAACATTGGGTGAATGAAGTGAGGTTGTGTGGCAAAGGACATCGATGAAAACAAGGAGGTAGATTGAGACACAAGTTGTGCCTGGTGTGTAGTGACGATGGATGTAGACCTAAGCATAGTAGGATGGACAAGAAGAAAAGAAGATTGGGGAACTTGTGCCATAGATGAGGCAAGGGAGGTTGAATTGGGAGTAGTAGTTCAATGAGCCAATTGTTGGAAAAGACTCCCAATAATATTATTAGGCTCTAGTTGCATCTCAAAGTCATCATGCTCTTCTTTAATATCTTCTGAGTTAATCTCCTCACTAAACTCATCAACCTTTATGAGTTGTATGAGAATTTATGCATAAAACTCAATGAGGGAAATTTTGTCATAAGACGATGGAATGTATTCTTTTCCATCTTGGTGTATAATTTTGAACTAATGCTTAGTGTCAGATTTGAAGTGTGGTATTAGAAGTCTAGCTTGTATCTTGGCATAGAGGAAGTTGTAGAACTCCTCATTTCTAACTACAAAATCTAGGTTTTTGTCCCTTTTTCTAAGTGATTATCTTCATTCTATGACCATGGGGTCTTTTGGGTCAAGACACAAACTACATCTTGGTTGAAGGCCATTTATACAAGGTTTAGTGGTAGAATGGTTGACCTATGAAAAGGCATTAATTGGCACAAACCAAACTAGGTGGGCCAAAAAAACTAAGCTAGGCTTTGAAAATTCTAGTAGTTTTTGGAAAATTAAAAGAAAAATAAAACCAAATTTTCTATAGTTTTTATGTTGGGCTTTAAAGAGTTCAACACTTGTGAAAATCTAAATATGAAAAAAGTATTTGTTTGTAGTATGTGGGGTTTTGGAAAGATATACTAGGATTTTTTTGAAAATATGTTGGTAATAAAAATAATATATTTTTGGTTTGCTTATTTAAGGAATGTTAGTCTACTTTCCTTTTATGGAAACTATGCTAGGTATTGTTGTGTAATCAAGAAAAATGTTAGTTTTCAAAAGATACACTAGGTATCTTGAGAAGTAATGTTGGGGTTTGTGTGATGATGGAAAATGTAATTTGTCCACCACAACTACATTGGGTAGTTTGGAAAAAAGGGTAGGAAAGGTGGGGTGTTTGATTTAATTAATTAATTAAACCAAAATTCCAGTAAGCGGAATTAAACCAAAATTCTGGTAAGTGGAATTGCCCACAGTGTAGTTGACTATAAATGGAAATGATTGTTGGAATTACTACTTCACTATAAACGGTATTATACCACACTAGGAAAATGGTGTTATAGTTCTAAATTGGTAATACCAACTATGTTGGTGTTTCCAATTGTACCTATGCTAAAGGATGTGTAGTATATCATAGTATTTCTAGCCAACTATTCTTTAGTAGATGGTGGAAAATAGGTTTTCACTTGGGAAAACCAAACTAGAAAAACTTTTGCTCCAAAGGATATGTATGAGAGTTTTAAAAATTAGTTGTGAAAATTTTTAGTTTTCCAAGAACTACACTATTTTTTAGGTGTCAAACAAAAGTTTTAGTGAGCAAAAATTGCAAGTTTTGATGTTGACTATGCTGGGTTCCAAGAATCAAGAAAATGCTATGAAAATGTAGTAAACACCAAAATCACCAACCACAAATACATCGAGTATTATGGGTAGGAGTTGGGACACTAATGTTGGTTTTGGTTGTATAGGTTTCAAAGTTTAGGATGTGAAAACTGGTTTTGGAAGATGGTTGAAAAAGTGTTTTGAAAAAGGTTAAAATAGGTTTTTGGGCTTAGAAGTTGGACAAAGGCCCTCCTTTTAGGACCAAAAACTATAGCGCTTGAAAAATTTGGTTGCTAGAAAACCAAAAATTCTAGGTGTAACAACCTAACTTTGAATCCCAAGGACCTTCAAAAATAGAATCCAAATCATCTTCGATGATTTTGCCAATCACCTAGGGACTTGAACATTGTAAACAAAAGTAAATGAATTAAATGGAAAATGTAAATCTAGTATAAGAGAAAGCACAAAATTTTAATTTGAAATAAACTTGCACAAATGAATGAACTACTAATTTTTATTAAAATAATAAAAATTTTACAAGAGTAGGATTTTAAGATATACAAGTGTGTTCCTAGATGCACAAGGAGTTGCCTAAATGGTGCTTAAAGTCTAGTGAAACTAGTAGGTTGTGTTCTGTAGTCAGTTGCACCATCGAGGTGCTTCCAAGTTCCAAATTTTGAAACTCCTTATTGGTTTTTAGATGTAACTCTGCTATGTTGCTTATAAAAATGATGAAAAATGCTTGACCTTTTGCTACTAGAAAATGCACTAAGAGTCTCCAGTGCTCAACAATTGCCAATTTGTCAAAAAGTCCTTTCAAAGTCTTGGGTTCTGGTTTAAATAGGTTGCTAGCATTCAATTTATTGCTGCAAATTTTCTACCATGATTGCTAATAGATTAAAATCATGTGTAGGTGTAGTAAGTATAATTCCTAGCATAGTTGATTATTTATGACAAGTTTTAGTACACCAAAGCCATCAAAATGCATTCGCATACAAAAAATAGTAAGCAGATTTCTATGACTATGTTAGCCTCACCTCAACTACGTTGGCCCATGTGAATACTACTGAAAATTGTTGTGGCTATGCTAGCCATTATTGGGAAAATGTAAAATCCAATAACTCCAATGTTGACCTTTCAACATCCATGTTGGATTTTTTGGTAACTACGTTAGGAGTTATTGAAAAATGAAAACCCAACATCATCTATGTTGGATGTGGAGCATATTGACGTTGGTTACAGGTGTAATGGCTATGATTTCAACATAGTTAATCATTTATGGTAGGTTTTGATGCACCAAGGCCACCAACATCCATACAAATACTAAAAATAGTAAATGAACTTTTGTGACTACATTGGCCTTGTAGGACTATGTTGGCATCCATTGAAATTTGCTAAAAATGTGGTGACTACGTTGGCCATACTATAGCTTATAGAAATCCATGATGACTATGTTGGCCATGCTACCACCACTAGAAGATGTCAAGACTATGTTGGCCATTGCTAGGAAAATGGAAAACCCAACAATACCAACATTGAATGTGTGTAGGTACACATGGGTTTTGCATGCTATAATTCCTAGTGTAGTTGACCACTTATGATAAGTTTTAATACACCAAAGCTATCAAAATCTATCTACATAATAAAAATAATAAATAGAATTTTGTGACTACACTAGCCATGCTACCACCACTAGAAAATCTCATGGCTACACTGGCCATTGCTAGGAAAATGGAAAAACCCAACAACACCAACATCAAATGTGTGTAGTTGTGTTGGGTGTCGTTGGAAAATGAATATCCAACACTGTCTATGTTGGGGGTAGATGGTTCCAGCGTAGTTGAGGCTATACCTCTACAAAAACCCATGAAAATGCCAAATTTGGCAATCCCCAAGGCATTTTTAGCCATCCCAAGTCCAAATATAACCATGAGGTGGCTTTTTCCACTTGGGAAGTAAGGCAATAATACTTTATGAGGCATTTTGCAGCCCCAAAAAGCTAAAGCATGCAAGATGGTAGCTCATGGGCTACAAATCTTACATTTACAATGAAACCTAACCTCAAGTTGAATGGTGAAGGTTATAGGTTTTAACATATATTTTTTTGATAATGTTTTAGGATTCTTATAGCCTCTAAAATATTCAACATGTTTCTTGTAGCTAGCAATGTTTCATCATAGTCATAACAATCTTGGTGACTCCTATAATGACCATGGTTCCTATGGTGAGTCCTATTGTGCCATCTTTATCTATGGTGCTCCTCACCTTGTTGTTACTCTTACTCTTACTCTTAGTTATTCTAATAGGACATAGTTACAATGGAAAATCTTGGCCATTAGAAAACCAAGGATTCTCCACCACAATCAACTTGAACCTTGAATCCCCAAGGGCCTCTAAGAAAAAATGGAATCTAGGATACCCTGGATGGTCTAGCAGATTAGCCAAGGACTTAGGAGGATGCAAAACAGAGGTGTAAAAATGTAAAAAAATTTGTAGATTTGAAATCCAAAATGAACACAAATTATACAAAAACTGAAACTATAAAATTTATTAATTAAATAAAGAATGAGTTTAGAAATGTGTACAAAAGTACCCATAAAAGAGCATAGGGGGGTTTACTTGGGTAGAGGTTCCAAGTCCATTGAAGAAGATAGAATCTGCTCCACAATTTGGATGCTCAACCACTCCCAATGTTTTCAAACCTCCTCTGCTACTATTCAAG
Organism: Gnetum montanum; assembly: GCA_015680685.1. Taxonomy (NCBI): domain Eukaryota; kingdom Viridiplantae; phylum Streptophyta; class Gnetopsida; order Gnetales; family Gnetaceae; genus Gnetum; species Gnetum montanum. The sequence goes on along the minus strand of MNCI01031942.1, from coordinate 890,186 downwards.
ATCTACAACTTTGGTTGTTGATGGAACTAAGAAATGTGAAGGATTGGGATAGCCAAGATGCTCCACATTATGATTTGGGGATCCCAAGGGGGTAACATTGACACTCTAAGCTCAGAAATCCTAAGGGGAGTAATGGGGGTAATAGTGTTATAGGGGTTCCATGTTGTTAGGCCCTAAGAAGTTATGTTTCTGCTAGGAAGTAAGAGTTATCGGATGCCAAATGCTCAAAGTGTGCAAAATGCCAAGGGTATGGGAAATAACAAAGTCTGGAACCTTGAAATGATGTCAAGGTTTGATTTTTATAGAGTTTTGTCCATGATTTGGGTTGCAAATGGCTAGCAGATTAACTATAAATTGGTTGCCAAATTGCTTCCACATTCATGAGGGGTAGGTGAGATCCAACCCCATGCATCAACACTAGTGGATCCCTCCACACTGGCTAACCCCTCCATGTTGGGGGAATAGTGTCAATGTTGAGGAAGATGAGAGATTAGTGCTGAGGGTGAAGGCCAATCCCCTTAAGGATGAGTTACCACTCTTTTCATGCTAGGGGGTAGGTGAGATCCACACCCCCTGCCCCCCCTTCTCCCCCCCACCCCCCAACACTCCTCAACATTGGCTTTGATGTCTCTACACTAGCTTAGCCTCTTGTAGGGGATTGTCAGCATAGAAAAGTGTATACCTCCCATAAAACCCATCAAATTCCCATTTTTGGCATTCCAAAAGGCATTTTGATCCCCCAAATCCCAAATATAGACACTAGGTGACTCTTTTCACTTAGGAAATGAGGCTTTAGCCACTCATAAAGCATTTTTCAACCCCAAAATTATGAAATATGTGAGTTGCTCCTCATGGATTACAACCTTTACATTTACAATGAAGTTTTGCCTCAAGTTTCATGAGATGGGATTACAAAGGTCATGACATGCAAATCGATGGTGTTTCATTGGCCCCTCTTTGTTGGTGTTTGAAGGATCAACCTGAGAGGTACCAATAAAGAATACAAAACATCACTCTAGGTCCACCACCAATGTTCCCTCTCTACACTTGATCTAGTTGTGTTGAACCATATCAAAGTATGCTCATGATGATGAAATAAGGCTATGATATGGGGATGGTAAATGGGGTTATAGAAAGTTGGTTATGGAGGCTAAAATGCATTCCAAGTGTTGTCATTTTTGACCAAGATCAAACATGTCATCTTTGAATAGCTAAGAGGGGACTTTGATGAATACCCTACCAGATTTGACCTTGTTTACAAGAAGTGTGTGGCTGCCAATATAGCACATAGGTAGTGGGTGACTCCCAAGGCCATCAAAGATATGGGTATCATTATTGGGAGCCCAACATGAGCTTTACCTAGCAAAAAGAAGAAAGGTGGTAAGAGAAATGGTTTTCTATGTTATCACTAAGGTTTTATGGCTATTTGGATCTTAAGTATTCTATGGTCTAAATGTAGCTATATTGTTGCTAAGCACTTATCTTTTGCTTACAAGGCCTTCCACTTCTGTAGTTGTCATCGTACCCCTCATCGGATGTTTTGTAGAAACTCTCATCCTAAAGTTTGATGAGGTGGTGCTACCAAAAGAGTGGTTGAGGGGCTAGGCATATAAGAACATTTAGGAAAACATTTTGTGTGCAAGTTTGCTTGAGGTATTCATAGCACCTAGTTCCCTTGTCCTGTCTACAAAGATGTTGAACATCATTGACTTCTTTGACATAGGAGCTAATGTTTTCCACACCACAATGTGAGGCATGCCAATTTCCATTGCCATTAGTGCAACCACATTTCATGACTTGTTTAGTGTTCCCATTGATGAGATAGAAATTTCCACCAAGCCAATGAAGGAGGTTGGCCATCATGGAGAAGTCCAAGAGTGGTTTGGTGCCAACAAAGACCACTTCAGACTTGCTCTTGATAGCTTTACAAACCCTAAAATATGGGAGTCCTACCCTTTATTTAAATCTTGGGTCTTTCCTAAATTGTTATTACAAAAGAAGGTAACTAACATTGCACAAGGATGAACCTTCAAGAAGGTCTTGACGAAGGGGACTTACTTTAACTAGGTTGCTTCCTTGGCTACATGCCCCAAAGAGAAAATCCTCAAACTCTATGTGGATTCTTCTACAGTAGTCCATATGCACTATACATTTTTTGTAGGCAATTTGAAGAGGTTTGCAAAATTCTTGGTGGTGAAGAGGAATGGGTCATTGGTGTGCCATGATCCAAAACAACTTTTCCAACCTTGGATAAAACATCTTTATTTGACTATGTTGGCTTAGAACCCACCATAGGACATGGGAGATTTGATGTTTATGACCACCAAGAACCTTGGTATCAATCGATGAAAATCCCCTCATAGCATGGTGGAGGCACCTCTTACATTCCCAACAAACATCAAGAGGGTTCAAAGGTTGCATGCTAAGGCCAATGGGGTAGCCAAGGCTAGTTTGAAATGGCCAACAAAGGAAGCACTAGTAGTAGCAGCCACCTACAGGATTGTCTTCAAGATCCCTCACTTAGACTAGGTAGTTGTAGGTGCACTCTTGCTATGTTCTTAATGTTTTTGGCTATGTTGTATCCTATGGTTATACATTCTAACTTGTCTAATGGGTTATGGATATAGGTCAATGGTAGAACTTAGTAGCCCAAGCTACCAATATAGAAGAAGAACAAAGGCAAGTATAGGAGGCACATAGACATGTAAAGGAGGAGTAGTAGATATATATAGCAACTGCGGTAGAGGAGGAACAAAGGAATGTAGAGGAGACCCTCTTGTAGTAATATATGGACAATCTCTATGCCTTGTTTGGTGAGACACTTCCTGGGGATCCTCTAATCAAAATCCCCAATGATGATGATGAGGATGAAATAGAAAATCAAGGTATGCCTATGCTTCATTTGTTATTGCCTATGATTTTATGTTTAATTTCTTAGTTCTTACTTATCCGATGATTGTTATGCTTATTGTAGCTCCTAAGCCACTAGTAAAGGCTTCTACATCCACGTTTCACATGAAACCATGGGTAGAGGTCCCAAACAAGATAGAATTCATGCATAGGATGGAAAAAAACATCATCAGTTGGTTGTAATAGGTTGCACCTAAGATCAGTAAAAACCATGTTTTGATATGCCTTAGTCATTTTGCTACAAGTTATGTTTTATGCTATGGCTACCTTAGGCTGTGTATCATGTTTATGGTTATATTTTTGTTGTTTTCTCAATCCCATCAATTACATGAAACCTAGCCTGAGACATGAAGTTTGACTCCTTAACTAAGTTTCCTCCTAACACCTCACATGTCCCCTTGAAGTTGTATGAAACTACCATTGATCTAATAGTTTTTTGTATAAAAGCTTCATGGAAGATTCAGAGGTCCAACAAATCCTTTTGGGAATAGGTTATGGACTTAAAGGAGGAAAATAAAAGGCAAGGCGAGAGGATCCAGGATCTTGAGGAATGTAAGGCCTTTATAGAAGCCCAAGTGGATAACTTGGGAACCTTACAAACCAAGGAGATCACATGGACCCACTATTGGTGCACCATCCATGATAAGGTTGCCCTATCTTGGGAGTTTCATAAGTAGTAGATGCAGATAGACCTGATCTCCTAAAAGGCATAGGATTTGAAGGATTACAATGCTTGGGTCTTGAAGTGGGGTAAGATACAAAAGGATCACAAACATAAGTATAAGACTAATTAGGAGGCATACTTGAAGTGGCTGAAAAGGGAGACAACTAAACAATGGAAGAGAGATATGTTTATCCTAGGAATTTAGACTAATGAGAGTGTTTTCAATATCTTTGAAAGCACTGTACTAGTTGTTGAGTCTTCTACCCCATAGATTACTACAACTATAGATGATGTGTCCACAGCTATGGTCTCATGAGAGCCTCCATCATGAATAGGTGTAGACAAGGCCAACATCTTCATAGGCATCAATTTTGGAAACATTGATGGTGCAAATATGATGGAAGACTAGATTCTCCAACATTTAGAGCCTAGATTTCATTGTCTTCCCTAAGAGTTTGCAAAGTCAGATTCCCCACAGGTGATGAATCACTATTTGTCTTTGGCCATGATGTTGGGGCCTTGGTTTGACATCGTACATCCAATGTCGGGGTATGTTCCCCAAGTTTATAAATACTACACCTAGGCTCTCATTTTGAGTTAATTTTTATAGTTTATTTTTCAATTTTCAAGCAAGATGATGAAGCTTTTGCAATTTATTCTCCTTAGAGTTAAAATATTTTCTAAGTGCTCACAGAAGGAGTCTAAAGTATGTACGGTTCTTTGTTTGAGCATTGATGTACCTAAGCACAGTAGTATGATGGAAATAAAATGAACTCTTTTGACAATCCTTGTAGCACTAAGAATAGCTTAATATTTTCTTTAATGCATTTTACTTCCTTATCCTTTACTGTAATGCATTTGAGTTAAGTAATTTATTTTCAATTAATTAATGAACATGAGCATGACCACTTCGAGCATTCATATAGTACTTGATAACCTAGCAACACTTAATGTTTGGTAGCCCAGCAATGCTATATGTGTTTAGGAAAGATGGATGATTACCTATGTTAGGCTAGCTAGGCAATAGACATTAGTTTTCAATCTACTCTGCCCTTATTCTTGTTGTAGGCAATTACATCCATAAAATATAAAATGACAAAAATTTGTATACCTCAATTACACTTAAATCATACCCTTGAGCCTCACATGTGTAGTTGGGAAGATAATGAACATTCTCAATGTTGTTTCACTTCCTAGAGACACTAGTGCACGAGATAACTATAAGTCCATAGAATTTGATCGAATCAAGCGTAACACCTTAGTGATTCATATGGTTGCGCATCGGGGCACCTCACCACTCATCATTGGTGTTGTTGTTGGGGACCTTTTTGTTGTTTTTTGTGCTATCTAGGACCTAGTGAAAGTATTCAAATCATTGGAATGAACTTGAGAGTCATATCTTATTTTACAATTACTACAACAAATTCTCAAAGAACATTGTGATTTTTATTTCGCTAACTGAAAATGTCTTATTGTCATAGGAGCACTTCTATGCCCCAACCTAATAACGTTCATTCATCAAAGCCTCAACAGTATTGAATTATATATATCCATCCTAATAAGTATGTCCCAAACTCCACCTTCATCCTACACTAGGATGAATAGCTACGGTGATGTAACATGGAGGACAACATTGTGTTGCCACCCAATCATGCTACTCCTGTAATGCTCTATTAAATGCTTGCATAATGTGACCTTCAAAATTTCCATGATGAGTATAATGTGGAAGATGTCGATGCCAAGGATTATCATCCCAATGAAGCACAATGCCTATGGGATTGATAACTACAACAACACTATGAGTTTTCAAAGGAAAAAGGGCTTAGCAATCCTCCATTCTTGTTGTACCAACAAGATAGTGAAGAATCCTTCTCTGGGGGTTTTCCATACAATGACATTCCTCTCTTTGGCTTCGATGATGGAGATTAAAACCAAAATCTACACTCCACAATTCACAATCCTAATTCTAGTAACAAGGAATCCAATGACAAAGAAGGATTTAGAGAGGCAAGTCAAGACAAGGATGCAGACAAGAAGCAAGATCATAATCGTGGTTGTGATCATCAAAGAGGTAGTAGTAGGCACCATTATGGAGCTGGTTCTTCTTCCTCTTCTCATTTTTCATCTTCTTCTTCTTTTTCTTCTAGCTCTGATCATGACTACAGAAGGCGAGATCATGATGGAGGTGATCAAAATGAGTGCAATGATCGACGAAACCACAATAATCAAGAGGACCATCAAAAAAGGCAAGATCATGGATGCAGATGTTCAAGAGAGATACATCACCATGAATGAAGGGGTAGTATAAGGCATAGTAGGCACCATGATCAAGGCCTCAATGGGCCTCTATTTACTACCTGAAATATGTTTAACATCACAGAGGTAGTTAGAATCCCAACAAGGCATGTAAAAGATAGTCAGATCAAATAGTTAAACATGAACAATATTCCTTGATTTGAAGGAGGATATAACTCTGATCCATAGAATCATCTTCAAACTTTCTAAGATGCATGTGTGTTGCAAAACATAGAGAACAAGTGGTAGAAATTGAAGTTGTTCCCAAGGAAACTCATCAAGAAGCAGAGAATTGGTACCAGTCCTTAGAACTAAAATATATCAGATGATGGAGTACCATGCTCAAGTTGCTCAATGATAAGTATCAAACATACTCCAGAGTGTCCAACTTAAGGAAGCAAATTTAAGGGTGGAAACAAGAAACACACGAAACCTTGGATGCTGCTGTTAGTCAATACTATGCCCTAATGCACAAATGTCCTAAACATAGTTATTCTCAATTGGTTCAACTTTGCCACATTGTAGATGGGCTTCGTAATGAAATGAGGGAAACCCTTGGTGTTTATGCCCAAAGGTGATTGTCAAAACTAACTGCCTATCAGGTACAAAGATTAATAGAGTAGGTAGCCAAAGAGAAAGGCAAGCTATGGAAAAGAGAAAGTGCAGAGGAGTACAACTGCAATTCTTACATTCCCAAGAAGGAGGTTCAATTTTGCAATAGTGAGAATGAATCCATAGTTGATAAGGGGATGCCTAACAAAGCCTTGCCACTTTAACAATTCCAGTATGAACTTATAGCCAAGGTTGATCAGTTAAGGGACTCCATGGATAGCATATTTCAAGCTATCCTCAAAATTTCTCAAGAGTCCAGAGAATAAGATAGTGACCATGAGTGCAAGAGCTACAAGGAAGCTAAACGTGCATATTACAAAGGTAAGGGCAAAATTGTTGCAATAGAAAAGGTTGTGAATAGTAAATCAAATGATGATCATGGATTTGATGTTTGCCAATATGAACATCCTAAGGGATGTTGCCCTGTTGTGTCACATCTTCAAGAGTCTAGGGTATATGCCTTACATCCATGACTTACACAAAGGAAAACATCCAAAAGGTTGTCTTATTCTCAAGGTAATCTTAGGCAGTACCGCTAGCAAAAATCGTATTATCCAAGTGAAGCTCCAACCCAACCATACAAAAAATATCAACAATGGTAGCAATTACAAGCCTGAGCATTGGCACTGCTAAGGCACAATACCCTTATCAACAGCTTGATCCATATGGTTTCCACGTTTAGCAACCCATATCTCCACATAACTCTTCTAGTCACGTTTCTAATATTTAGCCTTACTACCACCCTTTTGATTACTATCGAACTCTTTCTCCACATAAAAGAAGGGATGCGACCTCCTATCCTTGTCCTTCTCCTGTTCCTACACACACTCCTTTGTCAGTTATGTAGCTACCACCTGCTCCTCCTATGTAGGGTGAATTGCTAGATCAACCACAACAATGCAACGCTACGAGGGTTGTTAATTTGCAACCCAATCATCAATCAGAGGGTTTGAATGCCCAATCAAAGAAAAGACCTTTCTTTTGACCTCATAGTCCACCTAAGACCTCACCTACACCCATAGTTGATAACCCTGCTCTTGCCTCTTCCTCCATATCAAATTCCTTCGAGCCTCCTTCAAACTAAACTCTACTAAGAATCCATATTGTAATGCTCACTCATACTATGTTTGATTGGATCCATGTAGGAAACCTTCCCAAAAAATTAACTGATCCTAAAAGTCCTTTCATCTATTTGCAGATTGCTGGGAATGAATCATGCAAAGCTCTTCTTGATTCAAGTTTTGGTGTTAATTTGATTTCTCATGAGATACACATTGCCTGAAACCTACCTCCTCTTAAGAAGAGCAACATACGACTAGAATTTGTAGACCAATCTATCATTATTCCATTGGGACTAGTAGAAGACATTGTGACCACTATTTTTGGGTGGTCTTATCTTGCCAACTTCTTAGTAATCAAAGTGGAGAACTGCAAAGGGGACTTCTCTATCATTATGGGAAGGGCATGGTTGAGCACCATCGATGCAAGAATGAGCATTAGAGATCTTTCCCTAAAAATCTTTAAAGAAAATGCATTTAGAAATATTGAGAAGAAGAGAGTTCCATGCATTGCATACAGTGATACAAGGTGCAATTGTGTGCAGAAACTATGACCAATAAGGTAAGCATCTTTCCCTCCATGCAAATAGTGTGTGCCAGAAGTAGAAATTCAAAGGTGCCTGTATGTAATAGCCACAAAACAGGAGGGCACCCAATGGCTGATCGCTAATTGTGAAAGCATCATACTTTCCATGAAACCAGCTAAGAGTGTGACATGTGAGTATGTTACAAGCATGGATGAACTCGAGCAAGTTCATCACCAACTCTTTGAAGATACAAATGATGATACCCACTAGGAAGGGTTGGAAATTCTTGATAAATTTAAGTAAGAACCCCTTAAACTAAAAACGTTATTGACTAAGATGGAATATGTATTTTTGAAAAATAAGAATTTGGTTATAATCAATGCAAAACTTGCTCCAGAACAGAAAGAGATGTTGTTGAAGGTAGTTGAAAGATGGTCAGCAACTTTTGCTTAGTCATATCCTGAATGCACAAGGATTGATCTTAGGATATGCTAGCATTGCATCTATACTGAGTCAGCCATGAAGCCAAAACGACAGCCACAGAGGCAATTGAACCCCAAATTGAAGCAAATCATCAAAAAGGAAATTGAGCAACTCCTTAAGGCATGGTTTATTTATACCATTGTGGATAGTGAGTGGGTTAGCCCGCTCGTAATTGTGTTGAAGAAAGGTGGCAAGTGGTAGGTTTGCATCGATTTTAGGCTGTTGAATATGGCAACATTCAAGGATCACTTTTCATTGCCATTTGTTGACCAAGTGCTCGACACAATATCAAGCCATTGCTACTACAGCTTCCTAGATGACATATATTCACATGTCCTAAGCATTCATGCAATGTATACGAGAGATTACGCAACAGCAAGTTGTTTATCTATCTGTCATTTGCTGCTTGCTGAAATAGAAAGACCTTAAAGACCAGCACAACCAGCAACCGAACCTTATTTTTACTTGATTCTAAATCAGCTTGTCTCTATCCATGATGTAAACACGTAGCAAAAGGCTTGCTATTCCTCTAGTTAAAATGAACGTCCAGTCAAACTTTGGAAGTACCGAGCTTTATTGTTGTTGGAACTGGAAGGAAAATTTCAAAAGATTAGATAGATTGAAAAGGCAATAGGTGCTTATCACGTACAAATTCTGACGCAAAATGCACAAGGATCAAAGGTAAATATTTAATTCCTTAAAACATAATGTGATAAACATTCGAAACATGAGCCTCCTCCCGTTCTTTGTCCGCACAAGGTTATAAAATATTTAGGTATGGCATATTGAAATAAGTAATCATAGAAAGACCGAATCTCTATGGTCTCAAAATAGTATGCATGCTTTACAAGAAGTTAGTATTAATTGTGCATAAAGATAAATTTGGGCATGGAACATTTTAAAGCAACTCTACTTAAATATTAGCAATAGTAAATTTGGCTTCAGATTCCTTATTTGCTTCAATTTGAAATTTCATATTATACGTTAGAACGATAATGAAACGAAATCGATTTTCAAATAAAACATTGTTTTCATATTATTTATAAAAAAAACAATACAATGAGCTGCAAACCCTAGCTGAACAAATTTTAAAAACAAAAACCGATATTACACTTACCGGTGCGGCCGAGGTACTTGAGGAACTCGGTTAGGGTTAGCCATGTCGTTGAGCTCATGTGGACATGGTGTCGGTCAGCAATATATTCGTTGTACACGACCGTCGCCGCTAAGAACGCTTCAGGAGCTCCGTGAATGCACGATCGCCTCGTCCGAATAGCCATGGACGAAGCGATCCGTATTTTGGCCCAAAATGGCCATCTGGCGCTGGTGACTTTCGGACATACAGTGGCACTTGAAGCCATTCTCGTCGCGCCACTGCTTCTGGCACATCTGGCAATACCATCGCAGCTTCTGAAGGCCTTTCGCTTTAATACCGTTTGCGATGGCCTTGGGCTTGAGGAAATCGTCGTTACCCATTTCCTTATGGTCGAGGTTGCATCAAATCCGCAGTTCTTTGGGTTGATTGGTTTGCTTTTCTTCTTCAAGCAGCAATTCTGGCTCTGGCCCCGGAATTTACATCGAGTCGAAAGCCTGCAGTGTGGAGAGACGCCCAGTAACCTTGCTGCGATTTTCAACAATACACACTCTCTTATCGTTTTTGTTCTGCAACCTTGCTGCGATTTTCGGACATGCGCACTTTCTCATTGTTTTTGGAATGTTTCTTATAATTTGGAGATGCCTCCGCTTGTTATGGCTTTTGCGTTTTCGCAATGCTTTTTTAAAATTAAAATATATCTCGGAAAAAAGGTTGTATGTATAATACGTAAAAAATTATTTCTCTTACCTCACTACGATTTATAAGGAATGTACATAGAATATTTATCTCTAACACATATACTCTGGTTCAAATTTTCTTAAGAAAATATTCTATATTTGTTATTTAATTTTCAGGTGTAAAGCATGTAATAAGTTGAGTTGTAGCTTGTGCTTTAGAACTTTATGCCTCAATATTGCTTACTGATGAGTGGCGAGGTACCGCTACACTCAACCATACGAATACGAGTGTTACACGCGTGCCTACACGTCTCATGGAACACTTAAGGTTAATCATTCATTGTCTTCCCAAACTTTCTTGTATTTGTCACGGTTGTATGGTTAAGTAAGTTTGAGGTATATGATTTTTATGTCTTTTCTGTTTTATCTCCTATGCTAATGAGTGAAGGCTGAAGAGACTAATTAACTAACTTTAACTAACTAACTAAGCCTTAATTAACCTAGCATCAGTATCCGTTCCCACTTACCGTTCACACTCTGAACTAATGCAAACTTGGTTACCAAACACTATTCATTATTGGGATCACCAAACGTAACGCACGTACTCGAAGCGGTCGTACTGAATGCACTTAACTATGGGAGAAGGGTTGAGAGAGATTTAACGAACTAATAAAGCATTTAAACAATAAACAATAAATAACAGTAATTAAAATCCTATTTAGCCTATTCCATGTACTGCAAGGTTTATCCAAGATGTTCGTCTTTATTTCCGTACACAAACTTGTGTTTAAGTACAATATTTGCTCGAATAAAGATCTGTTCACTTTGGAGCTCCTACTACGAGCACATGGAAATTATTCTATCTCTGGAGAAGTAAAACTACCATAGTTTCGCTAAGGATCTAGATCTAAATGATGAAACAAGGAAAAGCCGTCTCTTATTTATAGACTTGGTGACACACCGCGATATTGCGTACGTGATATTGCAAGGGAAGACGCGATATCGCGGGGGATGCAATATCGCGACATGTGATATCGCATCCCATGATACCCCCATGACTGAATAAAAACTTGTACTCGAGTTCCTTACAAAATATTGGGATGGTATGGGATTATTGACTTGAATGGAACTAATGGTGAATGGGATAACATGTGAATGGATCATCATTACAAGACAAGACAAAACTGGTGTTCACAACAACAAGAGTGAACACTTTATATATTTGACATCAGGCCTTATTTGGTAGCTGAGAAAGAGAGAGAGAGAAAGAAATTTTGCTGCTGCCAACGCCAAGATTGCATCTTTCGTTGTTCATCCGTAAGCACACCATCTGTCTCGGTCTTTGCATAGTTGCTTCAGCATCGATCCATTCCAAGTGTTTCCTCCAGATTCAATTCATTGTTGCATGATTGCCATATGCACACACAACATAGTCTTTATATTAGCAAGGGTAAATGAATCATAATGCAATTGATACCTTACTTCAGTGAAAGGTCCATTGGCTGAGTTGTGGTATGGCTGATACTGATCTGGAGATATCATAGTGGTGACTACCGAAGGTGTAGGGGTTAGTAAAAAATTGAAAAAATTTAGGTCTGGACCCCCATGACTAAGAGCAAACCTCCAGTAGCGATAGAAGGGAGAAAGAATAAAGGACAAGAAAGATGGAGAAAAAGAGACAACTATAACATCAGTGAAATGGATGTCAAGATGGAAATGAACAAAATAAAATGGATTGCAAAAATGTTAAGGGAAAGAATTTAACTGGTGCACCAAATAGGAATGCCAATGGATCCTCCCCAAAGTAGGCTCATGCCCTTAATGCCTTGACAAACCCACATTCAAAGAGTCTGTAGGCTCTGGGAATGTCATTTGGAACAAGAGTTAAAGTCTTAACCGCAAGAATTTACCAAAAAGAAAACAATGCGTCAACCAAAATANGTGTACAACCCCTTATGTGTTTCATGGTTAATGTGACTTAGCAAATCCCATTCCAAGTCTGGCCTCAAACAAACCACATCCAGTGACTTCGCATTAATGCATTCGACCAATCCATCCCCTTGAAGTAATAAGAATGCCTTCCCAAAGAGCCACCACCATTCCAATGAAACAAGGAGGAGAGAATGGGAAGCGAGAAGGGCCTTAGTTAGAGGGAACATGTTTATTTTAGTTCCATAACCAGTGCTTGTAGCTCAAATGATTATTTCGTCTAAGGGGTGTGCTTTGAATTTTCACCGTTTTTCTTTTCTTTTCTTTTTTATTTTTTTGTTGTTGGTTTTTTTTTGTTTTATGTGTTTATGCGTGAGAACCACACCATGCAAAGACTTTGTTATTTTTATTTACTTAGCTTCCCCTTAATTAAGTAACGTCAAAACGGTAAGAAAACTCAAGAAGAAAACATCCAAGCACCCAAGAGAATGGCCAACACAAATGCATCAAGTTTTCTTAAAGTCACACCCTTTTCAGTCCTTGAGTCCTTCTTTAGTTTGAGAAATGCCCAGTCACCGATTCATTATAGTTCTTATTTAGAAAGGGACTATACATTTTCAAACCGAGAAAGAGCATAGAAAGTTGTGGATGTATGGATGAAATGAACTCATTGCCTGCTATATCAAAAGAACCATACCTTAGTATCAACATCATAACTTAAAGGTAAAAACAAAACATTAGCAATCAGTAGAAACATAGTTCATACCATCATTAAGAACACTTATTGGTGACAAACTTAACAAAATGGATAAGTCACACACACACACACAAGAAATGAAAAAGTATGAACAATGTTGTAAAACAAAAACAAGAAAAGTTAAAGAAATTTGTAAAACAAAAACATGTAAAACAAAAAACTCAAAAGAACTGAGGGCCCCAAATATTTAGCATAGGTGGCCATCTCCCCCATGACTGAATGGAAAGGAAGAGATCCAAAATAACGAATGCCTATTTGAATTTCTTAGAAGTGTCCAACTTCTCCCAACTGATGTTTTTAGGTTAAGAGGTGGAAGTCGATGACGCTCATACTCCAATGTATCTATGCCTTCATTGCAGGCATGAGTTGTTCCCCCATTTCATTCCATGCACGTTGGTGGGTTTCTCTTTCGATTAGTTGTCAACCATAGGGTTTTCACTTGTTGTGTGGTTGCTACATACAGGCACCTTTGTATCTGAGTTTCTAGGGCACACCAGTTGCATGTAGGAGATGTTGAGCATTCCTCCATGTCATCACCCTCTGAGTCACTGTATGTGATGCACGGAACTTTCTTCTTCTCGATCTTTCCATAAATGTTTACCTTAGATATTTCCAAGGAAAGATCATGGATTCTTAGGCATGCGTCTATTGTACTTAGCCATGCCCTTCCCATTATAATTGGGAAGTCCCCTTTGTTGCTGTTGACTTTTATCACCAGGAAATTAGCTAGGTATGAGCAACCACACACAGTGGTAATGATGTCCTCCACCAATCCCAAGGGAATGGTGATGGACTGGTCAGCCAGCTCTAGTTGAATATTTCTCTTCTTAAGTGGAGGCAGGTTTCAGGATTTATACATTTATCGTGAGATTAAGTTGACTTCGGAACCTAAGTCAATAAGGGTCTTATTAGGTTCATTCCTAGTGACTTGGAGGTAGATTAAGGGACTTTCAAGGTCAGAGAGTTTCTTGAGAATGTGGCCTACCTTGATCCATTCAGTAACGGTATGTATTAACATAACCGTATGCATTAAGCTCTGTTGTTGGTTTGAAGGGAGCTTCAAAGCCTTAAGTCCCAAGGGTTCTCCTAGTTTCGTGTCTTAGCCCATCTACAAGGTGGCGGAGTTGATCCGATTGTGCATAACCATGGCCCGAGCAACGATGTAGCAATGCGTAATATCAGCCCATGGCAACATCCAAGGGTTCGTGATTACCTTGATTCCATCCTTGGATTTGCTTATGCAAGTTGGACACTCTGGAGTACATTTGGTAGTTATCATTAAAGAGTTCTAACATCGTACTCCAACTCCTAATGGTTTCCGGTTCTAAGGAATGGTACCAATTCTCTGCTTCCTTTATGAGTGTCCTAGGAAACAACTTTAATTTCTACCACTCATTTTCAATATTTTGCAAGGCACAGGCATCATGAAATGCCTATAATTGATTTTGTGGATCAGTGTTGTATCCCCCTTCAAAGCGTGGAATATTGTTCATATCTAGTCTCTTGATCCAACTATCTTTTTGATGCCTTGTAGGTATTCTCACTACCTTCGTAATATCTAACATACTTCGGGTGGCAAGTAGGGGTTCATCATGATCATCTCTCTCATGACGTCTATGATGCCTACGTTGTTCCCTACTTTCCCTTCTACCATTCTTAGACTCTCTAGACTGTCCTCATCCTCGCTCTCAACTCTCTTGTTGAGGTCTCTCATCTCACTTATCCTTATCCTCACCATTGTGCTTTGTATGGCTACGTCCTGATGTGGAAGGAGAGGGTGAATGATGTGATGAAGGGGAGGAAGAAGGAGAACCATCGCCATGACGATGTTTCTTACCTTCTCTTCGATGGTTATGGCCCTGAAAATGATGAAGATCAGAATGCCCGTCCTTGTCATGTGTTTTCATTCCCTCAGTGAACAGTTGGCATTCACGGGGATCAAAACTAGGGTTGTGTATCGTGGAGTGTAGGTTCTAATACCCCACCTCCTCACTATTGTTAGGAGGGGGAACATCATTTGGTGGAGAACCTATTATGATTGGTTCACCATCTCCAATCTCTCTTAGGACGTGCAGGACCCCTTTGCCCTTCAACAATGTATGGTGGCTCTCCTGCCGCAAGTCCCGTTGACGTTCCACTTCTATGGGATGATAATCCCTTGTGTCAAAATCACCTACAACGTATTCAGCGTATAGCTGTGTCATGCAGATCTATGCAAGAGCACGAAGGAGCATGTTAGGAACTGCACGATTCGGGGGTAACACTATGTTACCTTGCAAATCGCACCAACACAGCTGTTCATCTTGATGGAGGATAAAAGTGAAATTGGTTATATACTCATTGGGATGAATATATACCACTCAATGCTGTTGACGAACTCACAGTTCTCAGTTATGCATGTTGGACTGCCGATTGTTTCTTGTATGATTCCTAGGTGGTGAAGTGTTCTTATGAGAAGAAGACATCTTAGTTTAATTCGGTGTGCTAATTAACCATTATATAATTTTTTTTAATTAACCCTAAGGGTTCGTTTAAGCTCCCAACGATGTGGATAATTTCCTATGTTCTACTTAGCGCACAAAAATTTAGTCCCTAGTAACTCAACCATACAAATACGAGCATTACATGCATGATCCGATCGAACTCCGTAGACTAAGTGCCTACATGCCTCATGGAACACTTAAGGTTAATCATTTGTTATCTTCCCAAACTTACTTGTATTTGTCACGGTTGTATGGTTAAGTAAGTCTAAGGTATTGTTGGTGACCGTTTGGGATGCGACCGCCAACGAGTGTCCTCGAACAGGATTTAGGTGCCTGCTGGTCTCTGGCAACACTAAGGCCCAGATACCTCCAAATAAACTCAGTAGTTAATGTGAGTATGTGTGTGTGCTGTTGCGGCGTGTGGTTGTGTAAAATGTGACAATTGCATTGTGTGTGAACTACAAATGACTTACTTTAAAGAGATTCA
>MNCI01031942.1:811291-852456 GCA_015680685.1 Gnetum montanum | reverse complement strand
CGGCATGAGTACGACTTGGTTACGAGCATTGACGAACGTGTACGGCTAGCCAAGGAATCGACTACTCATTGCGAGTAGATTCTCTCAACCCTTTCCTCCTAGAATGTGGGACAAGTATGACTTGATTACGAGCATCTACGGATGTGTACGGCTAGTCAAGGAATCAGTTTCTTGTCACACTTAGGTTAGTTAAGTGCCTCAGTACGACCGCTTTGAGCACGTGTGTTACGTGTGGCGATCCCAGTAACGATTAGCGTTTGGTAGCCACAGTTGCATAGTTTAGGGTGTGTATGGCAAGTGGGAATGGCTGCTGACACTAAGACTTAGTGTTGCAGTTAGAGTTAGTTAGTTTCTCAACCCTTCATCCTCATAGCTTAGGAGATAAACTGAAAAATACCAAAAAAATCATATACCTCAGACTTGCTTAACCATACACCGTGACACATACAAGCAAGCCTGGGAAGACAACAAACGATTAACCCCAAGCGTTCCTTGTGGCGTTTAGGCATTTAGTCTGCGGAGCTCAACCGGATCGCGCGTGCTACGCTTGTTTCGTATGGTTGAGTGTAGGGGTATCTCGCCACTCATCAACCATTATTACAATGCTTTAAATTTTTTTCTTAGGGACCACAACTTAGAGGGATGATAAAGTGCTTGTTTCTCAAGTTGTAAAACCTAGGCTTAAGCATGGGTGCAACTACTCAAAAGAGGTTAGGCTTTTACTCGTCTACTTTCCTTCAAGGAGCTTGCCTTGGTGGGATGAGCATTAAGCCTCTAAGTAATGATCTTTTCTAAAATTTTTTTCTTGAAAATAAAAAAGAAGACTAGTAATTCAGTACATATTCATGTTGTATTAAGTGTAATTTAAAATAACAACTTTTCTTTTCCATACATAGCACTTATAAAATAATAAAATAATCTATTATTGTTGGATGCATTAATTTTTCACCTTAATTAACATCTATAATGTTCACCTAATTTACTAGGTGTATTAATCACATTATTATTATTTTTAAGGATAATCACTTGGTTCAAGCATACTAATTGTAATTTACACATGCTAATTTTGATTTTATGATTTACAAGAGTTTTTTACCTAACATATTTCATGATTTTGAAATTTAAAAATATGTTAGATATCGTCCTATAAGAGTATAGTTAAATAGTTATAGTTGTGATACAACTTTATTTTCCATGTCTCTATTCCCAATAAGGGATTGTCAAGAAGAAGATAGAATTTCAATTGTTGATGATAATTCAAGAGATTAATAGAATATTTTTTGAAAATAGTTATTTAATACTATAGCTCTAGTGGAAATACTTCTAGAGGATAGTGGAAGTCTTTCCACTATGCCTTAGCTCCTATGCATGATCATGCATGGTAGCATGCATACACTATGGTGCATTGTAAATGCTTTGTGAAAAATTGTAGAAAAATTTAATATATTTCAATACCAATAGTTTAAAATTTTAAATGAATACAGCTAAATCTTTCATCCTAACTTGTTGTTAGAAGTGCATATCATTATTCTACCTAGTTAATGAGATTGAGATTGTTTTTCACTTTAATTAAACAAATGTTCTTGGGTCTCATTCATCCTTGTGAGTGGGCCTAAGCCTACCATAAAGCAAGGATGAGACCTAGGAACATGTAAGCATGGATGATAATGATCATTGAAGATGTATGAGCTAGCATATTAGGCATGCATATGAGTTAAGGTATAATAGACAAAATTTTCCTACTACTAACTCTCTTGTGCTATGCCACCCCACCCTACATACACCTTTGCCTATTACCCCATGTTGCCTTAAAAAGATCTAATCAAAAATTTCAATGCAAAGTCCTTGGCCCCAAACCCTTTAATGAGGGTAAGGAGTGGGATAGCTAATGGTGCTCACCAACATTGTTACTTCTGATCATCATTAGCACAAACACTTCTTGCTAGCACCATCACTCTACACCATATTATCCATGGGGCTTACTAGAACAATCACTCCTAATCATCACTAGTGATAACATTTTTGGAGAAGAGAGAAGGGTAAAGATTTTTTCTTAGAAAAAAAGGAAAATTTATATTATAAAAAGGGGTGTTGAAACCCTGAAATAATTATAATATAGATCAATTAGAACTTTATAACTTAGCATTGTCAATGCGAATTGAACCCATGACTTGGAGCTTTCAAACCAAGAGTATTGCCACAAGGCTAAATATAACCAACCTAGAAAACAAATTGGTTGGTAGCCTATGGGCTAAAAACTAACAAGTTAACATGCCTACATTAGAGTATGAGAAGCAGCAAGGTATCCCTACGCCCAACCATATAAATCATAAGCGTTCACACATGATCCAATTGAATTCCATGGATGTGACTTCTTGTGCATCTAAATCATTATGCCTTGATCATAATTCGTTGTCTTTCCACTTAGACTAGTCGTAGCTTTATCACATATGGTTTAGTCCAAAGTGAGACATGTGATGATTGATGTTGTTTAGCCATAAGATATTGCTAATGATGATAAAGAAATCAGTTAGTTAAGCCAATTAACAATGGAAAGTAAAGTCTAACTAGCCTATGTGTGATGAATATCCATTCCTAACCTTCCATACATGCCTTGGACTTCATGCAACTACCATTGGGGTTACCAAGCATACTGTTACTAGATGTAGCAAATAGTAACACTACTAGGTTACTAAGTAGTTACACTTAAGCACTCATGATTAGTTGTACTCATTCTGCTTAATGATAGAAAGAATAACAGGGTAATGAATGACAATATTAGCTAAGGAAAATAGTAAATAATTAATTAATTAAAAATAATAATAAAGCTAAGCAGATGTTGAAATGATGGAAGTAATCTTGATCTTTATTACCGAACATGTAACGTGTCCATGTATGTCACACTCAAATAAGGATGTTGTACAATCACTTAACATCACACTACAGACATGCACTAGAAACTAATAGAACTTGAAATCTATCAAAATCTATCTATCTTTGCCTATCTTTCTATATCCCAAACCTGCACCTAAGTGTTGCATGTATGGGCTAGCATGGAAGGGGCAATATCATATTCTCAACATTGGATGTTGTGTCCAAATATTAGATACCTGACATTGCAACTCTGATATTAGATACCTGATATTGTAGCCTTGTAAAACATGACTCATCATACCCCCACAACTGAATGAAAAATCATCATCAAGTTTATAAAAAATGAGGAAAAAATTCTTTATAAAATATTGGGGAGGTATGGAATTATTGACTAACTTAAAAAAAAACACAAATGGACTCTTTCATGCTATAGTGATATTTTACACAAAATGGACACATCATGATGAAACAAACAAAAAATAACAAAATTGGGGAAACTCATGTAGTTCTTGAAGGTGTTGGCTCTTCCATGGGTTGCTTCCCCTTGTCGTTAGGCTTCTAGAATTTATAGTGATTTAGAAGAACCTACAATTTCTCCTCCTCTATTCTTGGATCATGTATTGTTTAGGTTGATGAGACAATGTGTGTTGGAACCAATACATCCCATGGACATGACAACTACAAGAACATCTTATTTGCTTTCATGTATCATGCTATGAACTACTGTCATTCCTCCTCAAAAGCTCTAGCTTATTCATTTAGTTCATGATGATTCTTTAATCATTTAGCCAAGTCTGAGGCTACATCTCTTTGCCCATGGTAGTGAGCCTTAATTACTTCCAATTTCAAGTTTACCACATGGAATTTTTGTAGAGAACTTTTCCTATCTACAAACTCTTTTTCATACAAGGCATAAGTGGCTGCAACTTGTTGTTCTAGCTCATTTTTGGACTAACCTACTATTAACATGGCAAGGTTGGCATAACAAAGGTTAGTCAATGCCATGTACTCTTTCAAATCTTTAATATGAAAGTCCTTATTCTTCACTTCCACTTGGTGGACCAAGATATAACTTTCCAAGATAGGCTGCTAGTCAGGATTCTATGCTGACATGGAACTGATGAAGGCCTTTCCCATATAGCTTTTTTATTAATCTATTTGTACATGCCAATTTGGTCTCAGAAGTGCTCCTTCAATTTTTCATGTTTCTTGGCCTCATTTTGCTACGTGCTTATCTCAATTGCATATTTTTGGTGGATTGCATGGACCTCCTCCATTAAGAGGGTTTGATTTTCTCTAGCTAATCTACTTATGGCTTGGTTGAACTCACCAGCTTTTCTATCAACTAGTGAACACTTTCTTCCAAGATATTTTTCTATTTCTCTATAGTGGTCAACCTTGCATTATCCACAACAAGCTATATATTCTCCTCTTGTGCTATGGTTGATGCCTTCTTATGGACATATCCTTGGGCATCGATAGTTGAGGCATTCCAGACCACTTTCTCCTTTTCTTATCTAACAACTATGTTCTATTCAATCAATCAACCCAGTTACTCTATTTGGAATTGTTCTAACTAGTCAAGCACAACAAATTGGGATAGATCCCTCCTTTCAACTCTTAGGATGATGAGCTTTTGTTGTAACATGTGCACTTTTGCTTTTGCATGCTCTACCTTAATCTCTATCATGATTAGTTTTTCTTTTGTGGCAATGAGATTAGATTATCCTACAATGACATCATTAGGTATGTCAAACACAGTTTTCATTACTTGTCTAGTCTACAACAATCTATCAAGTACATCCTCATGGGTTGCAAGAGTCATTGAAGTCCTAGCTAATATTTGTGCATCTCTAGTTTTGGTCAAATCTAGCATAGGCACAATAAAGATTCTTTAATGTGGTTTGTGATAACTTCTATTACGCCTACCACATCTTGATGTTGAATGATCATGATGATGGCACCTTCTCCCATTTTGAGCATTACTTAAAAAGATCCAATGTTTCCAAAGATTTGTTGTGACCATTGGACTTCTTCTCTTGATGGTAAAGAAATCTATTCCCTTCATGTATTGATAAAAACTGTAGGTTTCATAGCATCATTAATGATCTAGAAGAGGTTTGATTCATCCCTACTTCCCCAACTGAGAGTTTTAGCTATCCTCTATAGATGGCTCATTATGGGCCTATAGTCTTGTAGTGATGGCAATGGAACTTGCAACTCTTATTGTTGCACTAGTTCTTACTCAGGCTCCTTTTTGGGTTCTTATTCTAGCTCCTTCTCTAGTTCTTGATCATCACCAAGGTTTTTCCTTGGTGTTGTGGGTTTAAGTAATTTAGTGAAGGAAGCATTATGAGCCCTCTTGGGAACATCATTGGTGTAACCCAGAATTCTAGTGCACTTGGACAACTTTCTAATTAGGCAAGGAAATGGAAGTATCAACTTCTCTAGATTTCTTTCCTCAAACCATCTTTGAATTTCCATGAAGTACAAATAGGCAAGATTGGCATTGTATTTGCGCATAAAAATTGCACTTCCCCTAGCCACATAAGTTAATATTCTATTGAGGTGGGATGTGCTGATCTTGAAGTATATCCTCTCTTCCAAGGTCAACTCATTGTATTATCTTGTCTTCTTTGTTGTTTGCTTGCTTCAACCATAGTTTCTTGGTTTCTACGTCAGACCTTCTAGAGAGATGTACTACCTTGGCCCCCACATTAAGTATGTTTAGATCCTCTATGATGGCCTTGATTGAAAAATAGACAAAGACTCTGCTAATGTTGACCATGGTGCCTTCTTCCTTATTATGTCAAAATTGGTACATCTCACCAAGATACCATTTTTCCACTTTTAGAGAGGATGCGCCATAGAGGTGATGCCTAAATATGAGTTTTGATCACCTCAAGGACAAATGTTGTGAAAGGCCCAAAGTTCATTTCCATGATGACCATGATCAAGATGGATCACTCCTAGATGGCTTGGAGGCATTCTTGGAACAATGTGAGGCATTTCCCTTGCACCAAATCTTGTGTTTAGGTGGCCTTCCCTTAGATCAACTGCCCTATAGCAGGAGCCTTTTTATGAATGCTAAATCACTAGGACTCCTATTCTTCATGCTAGGCTAGTAGGCCTTATTCTCCTCATTGGCATCTACCACCTCTCAAGCATTTACTTGCACCTTGCAAAGGTCCTTCTTGTCGGCCTCTTTTTGGAGCCATCTACAATCAATTAAGGATTTAGTGTTACTAAGGTGTTTTCCATTTATTCTCAATAGGTTTATATCTTACTCATGACCTTAGTTCGATTAAGTTCTTAGTTCATGTGATTGCAGAGTTAGAAAAATTTCAAGAAATATGACCAAAAAGTGTTAGCTTCTTGTATGACCCCTCGCAACTGGCTTCTTTTCCCTTCTGTATGGCTTATAATGATAGTTATGATCCCTTGGGCAACAAAATTAAAGGTTTTTCCATTCATACAATTTATTGTTTAGTAAAATACTTAATTATTTTAACATTCTTACCCTTATAATACCTTCCAAGTAATAGCAAATTTTGAAAAATCAATGCACGTTTTCTGCACAAGCAACCTCCCCAAACTAAATTGAACACTATAGGTTCAATTAGGTTCAAAAACCATGAAAATTAGAGTGGTATGGAGCAAGATATTACGTGTGGAAGTTGGTTGTGTAGAGCTCTAAGTTGAGAGAGAACAACGCAAAAACTCCCCCTAGCTTCAAGTGATGATAATGAATTTTTTGAACAACATGGGGGTCCTATTTATAGCCTTTTATGGACCTGATATAGGGTACCTGATATTGAGCATCTAATGTCGAGTCCCACTTGATATTGGGTAGTCAATATCAAGGTTCTTGGACATGAATTTAATGAGGATATTTAATATGAAAAATGAATCTCTATCATTGGTTGGAAGCTTTCATGTAAAATCCACAATTCTAGGGTAAGTGAAAATTTAAATTGAGGCATTGGGAGTGTCTATAGATAGAATTGCAGGAATTAACAACTTTAGAAGATGGAAGAAAAGGGGTATTAGATTCATGGTATAGAACAGATGGGTTATATGATAAGGGAAAGTATTGAATTTAACATTTATGTAGTTGGAAGGTTTAAGATGATGTGGTTGTATTAGAAAAGTACAAGTTATAACAGTTATACAAGTGGATCCTCCCCAAAGTAGGCTCTATCTTTTATGCCCTTGTATAACCACACCTAAGAATGTTCATAGGCACTAAAGGGGTTGAATGCAATGCATATTTATTGAACAAAACACACATATTAAACCCACCAATTTGAGAAAATAACTCTATGTTACACAAAACCACAAGTTAGAATCATGCCAACAGTGAGATGAAATGAATTTTAGAAGGGATTGCAAAAATTAGGGCGTGAGATGCCTTAGAATAGGCATAATGAATCCTTATGTGTTATTTAATGGTTAGAGTAATTAGTAACCCTTATTTCAAAGATTCAAACCAAGTCCAAACCACATTCTAATGACATCACATTGTTTTATTACATCGTTTGATAGCCATAAGACTACCATAGTTGTAAGGAGTAGCATCACTTAACATTTTTTCCAAGGGAGGAGTTTATTCATGGCACTTTTTTTTATTCTAAGAAGTCGCCAACCTTCAGGCATGGGTAACATGTCTTTCTAGTGGAACCCATAGAAATTTTTTTAGTGCCCTTTTATTTTATTCTTATCTATGTTAACCTTACTAGAGAACTACCTTCAAGCATGGATAACATGTCTTTCTAGTGACATGGTAAGGTAGCACTTATTTTACTCTTACTCCCATTTTTTGTTAGACCTACAAGGATATAATTATAAACTTGGCAACATGATACAACATATAGGAATAGTTAAAGAGATCCACAAATTCCCTTAATGTCACACCCTTCACATTCCTACTTGGTTCTTCACTTTTCTGTCTAGGCACATTGATTAAAAATTTATTCTTATTTTAATTATGAATAAAGAATATCATTATGATAATAGTAAGAACCTCTTATTAATGGAATGTGTGGATGGATGATGTGGTCTCATTGTCCAAATAATCAGTCCCTCGTGGCCTAACAACATAGAGAAAACCTTACCTCAATGGGCTACATGAGATTGTTTTATTCACAAGCGAGATTACTGACAAAGGAAATGAAAAAGAATGTGGAGAATGTTGAAAAGGATAAAAAATTGTAAAAAATTAAAAAGATGAAAAACACCTATTAATTCTAATTTTTAAGATGGAGCATCTTCTCCATGACTAAGCATTTGATTGTGATAAGAATTAATAAGTGGATAGGTAGGCTCCATGCATTTGTGACACAATGTTAACTTTTCATTTTCAAGCCACTAGGTGTCTCTTGGTTTAGTGGCAACTACGTAGATAGGTTGTTGTTCATACACTTGGTTGTTAAATGTACAGTGGGTTAGAGTATGAGTTATGTTAATGTTGCATATGTTTGGCACATGAGTACACCCTTGATCATGACTAGGTATGCATGGATTCGTTTGTCTCTTCACAGTGCTAGATTCATTACTTTTGTTAGGTGTTGGAGTAATGATGGATGTTCAGCTTTGTGTAGGATTGAAGGACATTGGTTGTGAAAGGGAAGGTGTTGCACTTAATTGGCATTGTGCTAGTTTGGATAAGATAGTAGGTCCATGAGTGTTTCTCTTATGCATGTGAGCCATCCTAAAGAAAGGAAATTTCCAAGATTGTGGTGGAAACCTATTGGCATTATCATATTTATGCAAATTTGTGGCACAAGTGGCATTATTTTGTTGATGTTGTGGTGTTGAACCTTTCTATGTTACTAGCTGGGACATGTGATGGGGTGGAGTATGAGAATATCAAGGATATGATGGAGGGTAAGAAGTGTGAGGTGGTGATCCTTTAGGAGATGTCACGAGTTAATGATACTTAGGAGAGTGATAGTAGAAATTTGAAATAGACAACATAGAACTAGTTGGAAAAACAAGTTGTTGAACATAATATTCGTACAGGTTCAATTGGTAGTAAGGGTAGGGTTGGTTTGATGATGGCCTTCCCCACTACTGTGGGTTTCACCACTATGATTGATGATAGTGTCGAGGTTGGTAAGAAGTCCTTGTAGGATAGTATAATTGGTTGTAGGGCTATCTAGCATTACCTTGTGAGAAAGGTAATTTCCTAGGCATGTGCTTCTATGTGAACTTGAGATTTAATGCAAATCCCAATACTCATGTAGATGCAACATGACTAGGAAATATCCCTTTTGATTATCATATATGTAGATGTTACATTCGTCATCTTCATTTGTGGTTGAGTCTATAACCTCTTTTTCTTCAGCCATTTTCACTTTTTGCCAATAAGTGTTCCTAGTTGTTTCCTAGTTCTTCTTTTTCTATTTATTGTGATAGCTTGGTTCATTTTACATTACTTTCTCCTCTATGGTTTCTATGAAAGTTGTAACTTTCTCATTTATCCATTCCAAGATCCTATCAAACCTTGCTTTAAGTTCATCAATAGACTTCTATATTGACAAGGTTTGTTGCAAAATCATCTTATCGAGAGATGCCTCCTCCTTATCATAGATGTGAATCTTCTTCTTTTGAAAAGTTGGCTTCCAGTGATATTTCTCAACATTCTCCCATTTACATAGCTCTTGTTCTTCTTTTGCCACATGCTCGATTAACTCTTAGATTTGATGGTTCATAGTCAATATAATTGACCTTGAGAATACATCCCAAGGATCTTCCTTATTTCATTATGAAGCCCATCTATGATGCAAAAAATTTGCTTTTCCAATAGAGAAACCATGGCTTGGGCATCTATTTAGTAAAGAATAATATCTATCCAGGGCCATATCCAAGGGTTCATGTTGTTCTTGCTTCCTTCTTGGATTCATTTCCTTAGATTGGAAACCCTTGCATAGGTTTGGTAAATTGTAAAGAATTCCAACATTGTGTACCACTGATGAATTTAATTTGGTTTCATGATCTATACCACACTTCTAATTTGTGTATTATTATCCTAGAAAAGAGCTTCAGCTTTTACCACCCACTTTCAATGTTGTGTAAGACATAAGCATCATGGAAGTCTTGTAAATGATTTTTTGTATCAAAATCATATCCTCCCACAAATTTAGGAATATTATTCATATCGAGCCCTTTTAGGTAACTTTCCCTATGATGCCTGTGGGGTATCTTAACTACCTCTATGATTTGCATTAGGCTTTTGGTAGCCAACAAGGTTTCATCATCATTAAACATGTCGTGATGAAAATTGCTATTTCTATTTGCCTAATTGTGATGATTTTGTCTATGTTCATGTTAATGTCTTTGATTTTTCCCATGCTTTTGATTCCTATTTTTACTTCGACCCCATAGTGAAGCTTTGTCTCTATACCTACATTTATCTTCATCAAAACTAAATGTTGAAGAGGAAGGAGAAGATGAGGAACTAGGAGGATTTCCATGGCTTCTATGGTGTTTTCCATAGTTCCTTGATTTATCTTTTCTAGGTTTTGGGGAGGTTCTAGGCCTTGAAGCCTTCCCTGGTCTAAGGCTTACTTCATCTCCTCTAGGATTGTTTGCCTTAGGTGAATGTAGTCTTTGAGTGTCATCATGCTGGTCATGAACATATGAAACCCCTACATGAGGTTGGTCACTACAATGTTCTTCAACATATATCTGATTAGTTCTCCAATGAATGTTCTTGCCATATAATGCATTATCACCTCCTTGTGAAGAGACATTGTTGTTGGTTTATGATGTGTGTGATTTAATATTATTTAAAAGATAAATCATGAATGCATTTATAATGATTGTGTATATTATAACTAATTTAGATAACTAGCACCATCCTAGGCAATGATGCCAATAATGAATAGCGAGGTACCTCTATGCCCAACCATAGAAATCACAAGTGTTTAGGCACAATCCGATTGGATTCCATGGATGGGACTAGTTGTGTATCTAAATTGTTATGCCTTGATTGTAGTTCACTGTCTTCCCACTTGGACTAGTGGATCATCATGGTTTAGTCTAAAGTGAGGCATATGATGATTGATGTTGTCCAGCCCTAAGCTATTCCTAATGATGATAAAGAAATCAATTAATTAAGCTAATTAACAATGGAAAGTAAAGTCTAGCTAGCTTATGTGTGATCAGTATTCATTCATAACCCTTTGTACATGCCTTGGACTTTGTGCAACTACTGTTGGGGTTACCAAGTGAATCATTATTGGGCGTACCAAATGATAGCACTACTAGGTTACCAAGTAGTTACACTTAAGTGCTCATGATTATTCATACTCATTTTGCTTAATGATAGAAAGAATAAAGGGGCAATGAATGACAATCTTAGCTATGGAAAATAGTAAACAATTAAGCAATTAACAACAATAATAAAGCTAAGTGGATGCTGCAATGATGGAAGTAATCTTGATCTTTATTTTTGAACATGTAACATGTCTAAGTATGCCACACTCAAATAAGGATGTCGTACAATCACTTAACATCACACTGTAGGTATGCACTGGAAACTAACAAAACTTGAAATCTATCAAAATCTATCTATCTCTATCTATCTATTTATATCCCAACGATGCACCCAAGTGCTATATTTATTAGCTAGCATGGAAGGGACAATATCAAATCCCCAACATCATAAGTTGTATCCTAATATCAGATACCTAACATCACAACTTTGATATTGGATACCCGATATTGTAGCCCTGCAAAGCATGACTCATTAGAGTGGTATTGGGATGGATGACCTTTTGGGAAGTTTATTTTTTGCCTTAACTTATGCTACTCAAAAAACCCTAATTTTAAAGTCACAAAGATTTTTTCAATAAATAAATAGTCATTTCTAGAAGATTTCAACCTTTTTAATGTAATGGAAAGATTAGAATCATCACCTAAGAGCCCAAGAATTAGACAATTATACTTTCTTTTAAAGTATGCCTTAATAGCGTTTGAAACTCAAATTGCCATAACTTGTATATTCAATATCCATTTTGGAGAAGTAGATAATTGTTTCTAATATTATTCAACCTATTAAATCTAAGGGTCATGTTAAATTGATTAAAAAAAAGGCTCATTAATTTGATGATAATTTTAAATTGTGCCTTAGTAGGCCTATAATTTTAATAATTATATCTCTAGATCTAATAACTTATTTTTAACAAGAAAATAGTTATTTTCAAATAACTTGACATTTTGATAATTTTTAACTATAGGAACTTTATAAATAAATACTATTTAATTAGCCTTTGGCTACAGGATTAGACATATAGATTATATTTATTCATATAAAAATTCCTAGACTATGATTCATAAGCTATACAATAGAGCATAGGTTAGTGATCCCTAGTTTGTGACTTTTTACACTACCAAAGTTAGTATCCTAAGGCAAAAATGTTGATGAGAGTCTAAGAATGAAGCCAAACCATTATTTAAAAAATCAAGTTGTTAAGGGATCAGTTGGTGAGCTATCAATGGAATGAGAACTTATACCAACTCAACAAACATCAAGACACATATGATAAATATCAACCATTATGCAGAATCATAGCCTTGTATCAATAAGGTGTATGGTATTCATAAGAAATCATGGATAAATAGATAACTTAGAAATATGTATGAATATTTCAATATACAATGTGCTTACAAGAATCCTAGGAAAGGAAAGGTAACACTAAATATCCACCTCTAAAATTATAAGCATATCTCCTAAGGAAACCTTTGGGATTTTTACCTAAGGTATTTATACTAGTAACTTTGAGGTCATGCCAACATGAAGTTGTAAATCCCATAATGGTAAGTAACGAGTGTTGGGTGAAGCAAGAAAGAAATGGACATAACCACTCCTTATAGTTTGGTCTAGGGCTAATCGTGATGGCAATGCTAGATTTCCTATAAGGAATAGATGTTGAAGGAAGACAATCCTAATGAATACTTAAATAATGACCCATATATACTTATTCATTTTATAATTTTATTATCAATACACTTCCTTTTCATTGATAAAAAATCATTTCTTTAATTTCCAAGATAATAGTTATGCCAATATTTCTTAATGAAACATTGTATTAGCCTTAGCTTGGTTGACATGAAAGCTTTAATGACATCATAGTATCACAACTAACCAAAGACCTATCCTCAAATTATACACAATGAAAATAGTCTAATTACAAAACTTATAACTTAGTTAGGACTAAACTAACTACATTGCCGCAAGTACTGTATTTGAAAAAATTTCAAAGTGGTTATCCTTTGTATAAAAAATTACATAATGATAAAACTATTACAAATAACTAACTTTGATTTAGTTACAAAACTTATAAATTAGTTAGGACTAAACTAACTACATCACTAAAAACATTGTATTTGAAAAAATTTCAAAGTGGTTAACCTTTGTATGAAAAATCACATAATGATAAAACTATTATAACTAACTTTGATTTAGTTACAAAACTTATAACTTAGTTAGGACTAAACTAACTACATTACTGCAAGTACTATATTTGAAAAAATTTCAAAGTGGTTAGCCTTTGTATAAAAAATCAGATAATGAAAAAATTGTTCCAAATAAATAACTTTGATTTTAGTCATAATAGTAAAGGTATTTGAGCCTTCTTCTTGAATTATTATGAAATCAACATATACTTCTTATTAGACCATGAATAGCTCATCTTCCAAATATGATTAACAATTTTTGTGAGCACTAGAATATTAAGATTCATTATCATTGCCTTTTAATCTTACTTGTTATTGCATAGGTCCATATCTCATCTTCTTCCTAGGTTTACCTACTTTTCTTCTTCTTCTTCTTCTTTTCTAGTTACAATCTACATTATAAATTAAAATAATAATTCATTAGTACTTAATTTTAGGAATACAACTCATTAATCAATCTCATGCTTTGTTTATGTAATATGACATGTACAAAATTAAATTTTAAGTATTATGACATCAAAAAGTATTAAATTTTTCTTAGTTACCTTAATTTTTTATTTTTATGCATTCAAAATTTTTTTTCAAAAGCTTCTTACTTTTCCCTTTTTCTATAACTAAATCACAACTCTAGTATGAATTGGTATAGGACATGTAAAATATGATAGTTTATGTCCATGAGACAAGAACTTAAAAGGAAAATTTAAAGATTTGTAAGGTTAAAATAATTCATATATGATCTTGAGATTTTCTAATGAAAATATGGGTGTCAAACACCAAAAAATAAATATATTAAAAATAAAAATTCAAAGCAAAAAATGTAGAGAATCAAAGAAGAAACTTCAAAACAATAAAAATGAAAGGTCCATTGGTTTTGAAAATGCATTTTTAGGTTTTCATTATCACAACCAATCTTGAAAAATCTCTTCTTTAGGATAAGAAAAGAATTAGACCTTGCCCTTATTTAGAAGCACCTAAGTGAGTTTTCACTTTCTACTAAAGGCTTCGTATTAATAAAAAAGTAAAGAGAGACACATTTAGGAATTTAGCTAAAGCATTAGCTGTTGAATAATGTCATATTAAACAATGGAAGAAATTTAGCTAGAGAATCTCTGTGATAAACCACATTACCTTGAAACTAAGAGAACGAAAGCAATGCCAAGTATAAAGTAGAAATCCTTGAAGTTGAGGAATATCACCAAATAAAACTTCATCTAATCTTGGTTGAAAAATATGTAAATACCTACTACACTATGTTCAAGAGCTACAAGCAAGGGAACAAGTGAAAAAACAATGGTTGAAAGTATCCTCCATTTATAGATAAGACATCTTAGATCATGAACGTCCAAATGAGAGCACCAATACCAATAGAAAAACCTTGATTAATTAAATACTATAGAAAATATATAATTTTTGAAGGAGTAGTGGCATTCCATATCTTCTAAATTTTCTTCTTTCATAACTACACATTATGACTAACATTCTAAAGATAATTGAATCGTAGCCAACTATCAAAATTCAAACTAATAAGAGTATCCACAATCTTCAACTGATATGGAAAAATATAATGTATATTGATTGAAGAAAAATCAAGATAACCATATAAGAATCTTAAATAGTTACATTTTTCAAAATATCCAAAAGATAAAAAAAATGTTTACTTTTTAGAAACATTAATGTCATAGAGACTTTGACACTCAAACCAACTAATCCAATGATTATGCATGCAAAGAGAAAAAAGAAAGAACATGTCAAGCTTACACCATGTATTGTAAAGGTGTGGATGCTTAATGGTTCATAGTTTATTATTAATGGGAAGCCACCAAGAATAAATATTATCAATCATAGAGGTAGAAACAACAATATTATTGAAGTTCTAAAAATCACTAATAAAACTCTGAGCCTTCCAAATATGCTTTATGATAATAGAACCTGATATAATAATACCTTTTGGAAAAAGGATCCAAAAAATGAGTATCTTTCTAATGAAAACATGATTGATCATTAATAAGAATTATCCAAGTATGTTCTCCCCATCTCTCGATAGTAGGCTTCTACCTTCTTCTTGTTAAATAATCACTAATTGTAGACGTCATAGTAATTTAATGTCAGCAAAACCCACAAATCAAAAAAATATTCAGAGATCATTTGCAATTATTTCTTTCATATTCTCACATGTTTGAAAGTAATAATTTATAGTGGATTAGTGAGGTGACATGATGAGAGAGAGAGAGAGAAAGGAAGAGAAGAGTTAGAAACATGAGGTTTGTGACACATGGTTAGTTAGAAGCAATGATGTAGACCATATGCCTAACCATATGAATCTCAAGAATTATGTGTAATTTATTTGTAATTCATGAATTGGACTAGTAGTACTTCTAGATAGCTAAATGTAATTGCATATCACTATATTTTTGGCTATACTTGTATGGTTAATTGTAATTGGGGTATATTATCATTGATGTTGTAAGGTCATGATCAAAATAATATTAACATATAGAATTTATCTAATTAAACTAAGAATAGGAAAGAAATTCTAAGCTAGCCTAAGTGACAAGCATTCATTTCCAATTCCTTGCACACATCATAACCTCATGTAATTATCACTAGGTTAACAAGTGTTCATTGTTGGGCATACCAAGTGATAATACCATTGGAATTACCAGACGATAATGTGTTTATGCTTAGAATTGTTTCAACTCATTTAACATACAATTCAGAAATGAAATATTAACTAAGTGCATGAAGAAGTAAATGTTAATCTAGATGCATAAACAAGATAAATAATGTATAAAGTAAAATATTACAATGATATAGAGTAATCTTAGTCTTTATTACTATCATGCAAAGTTTTTAGGTATAGTGCACTCAAATAAGAACTTTGTATAGTCACTTCACACCACATTGCAAGCACTCACTAATTGATGCTAACTTTTATAATAGCAAACTAATAGAATCTCCCTAAAATTAATAAGATGGATGCTAAAAATATGATAGGTACACTTTTATTTATAGATATTTATGATTAGTACATAAATGTAGCCTTGGTTGCATTAACGCAATTGATAGGTTTATTCATTAGTCACAATATACCTTATATGTAGAATATGATTTATAAAAATCACCTTAACCTTTCAAACTTAAGGCAAAGTCATATGATCTTCCAATGGTATTGCATTGTATCTTATTCAAAATTGTCATCTTAGAAGTAACTAAATAAGTAACATGACTACATAACTAGCTAGTTAGTTTGTTAGGAAAAATAACATGAAGCATATTGGCTTAACAATTAAGTTCTCATTATTTATGTTAAGATAAAAGATCTAGTAGGTTTTACCATTCTTTAGGTCTTGGGTTGGCTTCTATTTAACTAAGACTATCTATGGCTTTCAATCCTTTTAATTAAAATACTATTATGGATCATTAGTCAATGTTATACCTTCAAGAATGTGTCACATGCCCTTTGAATCACTTGTTTTTCTTCGGTTCTTTAGCATACACTTATTTTCTCTTTTTTAATTGTGTGTTGTATGTTTTGTGAGGTGCAATATGAGGGGGTGATGTTGAATCCTAAGATAAATTTTTTTAAAAAAATTAGATCTAATTATATGTTATATCATGTGATGGAATGAGAGAGCATGTTGGAACCTCAAATTAATTGTAATATAGGTACATCCTAAGATATATAGTCCACTAGAAGTAAATCCATACCTTAGAGAATGACTAAATTCATGGGTTATATACCTTATAGGACTCTAATATCATAGATGTGCTCTAGATACAATGTTGTAGATACAATATAGTAGACCATAGTCATGCCTATAAATACAAGTTCACAATCATATCAAGTAATGAAGTTTTTGTTAACACTTAGTGAAACTATTATAGTTTGTTTTTGTAAACTTAGATTTAGTTTTGAATGCTTGTAGTGTGGTGAATTAAAATTGTATGACATGTTTATTAGAGTCGATTGTTCCTAGACAAAATTAATGAATGACAATAAAGATTGAGATTGTTCTTCATCATTCTAGCATCTCACATAGAAGAGATTTACTTTTTAATGTTATTTAATTTTAATTTATCATATATATTTTCTATGTGATTTACTATTACCATGTTTGTTAATATGAATAAAATAAGTACGACTAGTTTTAAGTGTAAAGCGTAATTGTTTGGTACTCCAATAGTGACTTTACTTAATTGGATTAATGGTAAAGCTACTTGGTAATTCCACTAACAGTTACATCAATCCATGATGTGTACAACTAGTCAAGACTGGATATTTATCACCACTAGGATAGAGTAGCTTTATATTTCCATTGTACGTAGAAATAAAATTTATAATCATTTTTACTATGCTTGCCCTTAGCAAAATTTAAGAGCTAAACAACATCATTTTATCATATACCTTACTAAGAGTTAAACCATATGCTTTACACTTCGCCAACTCCAAGTGAGAAGACAATGATCACGAACTTCTTATTAACTCACTAGGATACTTACATTATCCATCCATGGATTATGATTTGGTTACATGTGAATACTTGTGACTTGTATGGTTGAGTGTTGAAGTTCTCTATTGCTCATCATTTGTGAAACACCTCAAAGAAAATTTAAATTGTAAGCAAGAAATCCTAGTTACCAAAGGGGAAAAATTAAGCCTTTTCTATGTAATTTTTGAATGAAATTTTGATTGAATTTGAGTGCCAAAAATATGCCTTGATTTTCCTTTAGAATATTTTTCTTATAATCATGTTTGGATAAAATCCTAAAGCATTATCATTATGTAAAGTGTAATTCATGGTACAAAGCATGAAAAACATTGTGGATTACACTAGACCATCATAAATCAAGCTCATATTATGAAAAATGCTACTATTCTAAGCATAAATGATGTAAAAAAATTTGCATTTACTTACTAGTGTAAATGTAAATGCACTGCATTTCCTAGTTAGTGTAAATTGTTAAAAATGATGTGTAGAATATTGAGAAACTTACCAGAATAGATTCAATGTATAAATAGAAAGCTACAATATACATAAGCAAGAAACATAATCACTTTTTAGGACTTTTTTTTATCACACTTTGAGATCTTTGAACTCTTCTACACTTGAGACTTTTTGGAGCAGCCAAAGATCTAGAGCACATAAACATTTTTCCCTATTGCCCAACCATTGAGAGCATCCAAAACCTATTGTAGTTTTCAGTTTGACGTAGATCTAATGAGCCAGATGCCTCTAGGATAGTTGCGAAACACACCTCACTCACCCGCACACCATATCTCCTAGCAATAATTTCAAATGGCTTTGTGGAATCCTTATAGTTCCACACTTTGAAAGCCACATTGGCTTGCATATTTATATCTTACAAAACTTTATTTTATAGATTTAATACAAAATTTGCAATGTTTTGGCCATATGTCTTTTATTTTTTGTGTTAGTACTTAGCTTGATCATGGATTTTATGTTGAATTTATTGCCCACACATTTATCATCCATTTACATCATTTGCGCATATTTAATAATAGATCATTAAGTGCTTAGGTGATCAACATGACCATCTAAGGCACCTTAGATCCTTTAGGCCCATGGATCTTGAGGTCAAAACTATTTCACATGGATATTTTTGGTTTCCAATGCTGAGTTGTTCTGTCATTATAGTTTTCTAATGCTAGAAGGAGGGCCTTCTCCTATTTCCTTCATCAAATCTTGAATACAACCACTATTTGTTGTTTTCACTAGTTTTAGCATAGCATATTCAATGTGTTAAAGTTTGTTTTGAGTGTTTTGAGCATAAGGGTTTTTCTAATCTTCCCACACTAGCATAAATTTTGTTCCATTTGCCAAAAATGCCCTCTATGCAAGGTAAATATTATAATACACTACTCTTAAGTGTGTCAAAACCTTAATCCATGCTTTTATTTCCTATAAAATCTCAATGTTGTCTAGAATATGCTATATTGAATATGCTAAGGCCATTTTTCCTTTGCATTTACAAAAGTTTATTTTTAACATTTACATTTTACAATTGTTGTATTTCCTATACTTATATTTATGCTACAATTTAATTTACATACACTATTATATTTTACATTTACATCATAGCATAATTTACATTTACATTTACATTGCAGTTGCTTTCTTGCATTTATCTCAAACATGGAAATTTCATATTAATGCTATGAAAGCCTATGCTACCTTTGTCTAGTTTCTTGGTTGTGTGTAATTTATGCCTTTCTTATCAACTATATTACCTAAAACTATTATTGGCATGGCTAGTAACCCAAACTCTACTTGCATCTATGACCTCAAAGATCCTACAGTGGTTGAACATTGCTAGTCTCTTAGGTGTTTAGGTTAATGTCCTCTTGTTCAATAGATGAGGTTAATGTCCTCTTAGGTATTGGTATTGGTCAATAGGATCTTCCCTATCTCCTTATTGGAAAAGGCCTTAGAATGATACCTGATAATGCAATTTGTAAACCAATTTAAGTATAACTTAAAATTTATACAACTATAGACAAACTTATGAAAGTGATATAGGGATCACTTGAACTAGTTCATAACTTCATTCAAAGATGGAATGTAACACTCAATGAGATTCTCGAATTCATCTTTGAAACTCATCTTTTAGCCATCTTCAAGGGACTGCTCAATGAATTCAGTAAGTCAAAGCTCTACTACTTAGATCCTTGGTCACTTACTTAAGCATTTTCCTAAATCAATAACATTGAGAAAGGTATTAAAACTAGTAATTACCTAGCTTATGCAGCTTTTAGAAACCAACATACAAAGAGGAAAAAGAATAAGGATAAAAAAGCATATACAACTATAGCCATAATAGAAAAACATGTAAAATTGATGAAGGGGAAAAAGGCTTCACAACCTAAAATTGCTCCTATTTTATTTCAACCATCAACTTCAAGTGCCTCCAATGCACCCAACACACTGAAATTAAAATTTAAGCATAAAGATAGGTCTAAGTATACTAAATTACCTATAAAGCCTTTAGAGTTTCTTGATTAGTGATGAGCAATGGTGTAGTCCAACACCCAACCATATGAGATACAAGTGTTCATGCATATCTTAATTGAACAAGTGTTCATGCATAGCCATAATAGCAAAACATGTAAAATCGATGAAGAGGAAAAAGACTCCATAGTCTAAAATTCCTTCTATTTTAATTCAACCATCAAATTCAAGTGCCTCCAGTGCACCCAACACACTGAAATTAAATTTTAAGCATAAAGATAGTTCTAAGTATACTAAATTGCCTATGAAGCCTTTAGAGTTTCTTAATTAGTGATGAGCGACAATGTAGTCCAACACCCAACCATATGAGATACAAGTGTTCATGCATAGCTTGATCGAATTCTATGGACAAGGTAATGTATTTATGCTAGTAATTTGTTAGAGTTCATGATTGTTGTCTTCCCACATGATCTAGTAAAATCGATGCATATGGTTTAACTCACTATGAGGTGTATGATACTGATGTTGTATCGGTGTTATTGATCCTAGTAAACATAAAATAAATTAAATGTTCCTAAATATAAGTAATAATAAATAAATCTAATCTAGCCTATGCAATGAGCATCTAGTCTTGACCTTTTGTTCACATCTCGAACTACATGCAGCTACTACTAGGGTAACCAAGTACCTCACTACTAGGCATACTAAGTGATAGTACAATTGGGTTACCAAGCAGCTACACTTAAGTGCTTGAGATCAGTCGTATTCATTCCACTTAATAATAGTAATAGTATAGTACATTGAAAGTAAATTAGTAACTAGAGAAAATAGTAAACATTAAGCTATGTCAAAGTAAGAAAATTATTCTAAGTGTAAACAATAAAAACTAAGTGATGCTACAATGATGCAAAGTAATATCAATCTTTATTTCCATGCATGAAACATGTTCAAGTACATTCCACTTGAGTAAAGAATCCATCCAATTACTTAACATTACATTGTAAGCATACACTCTTAAGTGCTAAGTGCTAAAATTAAGAAAACAAACTAATAGAGTTTTGCTAAGGTTGAAATGAAACTGTATGTGGACCATGTGCCTAAGTGTTGTATTTATAGGCTTGTACACATCTATGATATTGGATAGACGACATTGTAGCTTGTGCTCTGGTATCAAGGATCCAATATCATGTCTTCAATATCAAAGGCCTAATATCGTAGTTGATCAAAATTTAAATTTATCATACCCTCAAAAATGACTGAAAACTCACCCTTTAGTTAAAACAAAATGAGGACAGATTTCTTTACAAAATTAAGAGGTAGATTCACATGACACTAATCACTATATACATGACTCTCTAATGTCATGGTGGTGTTTACAAAAATGACACAAATCATGATAGCTTTACAAAATAAAAAACAAAATTTGGCGAAGTTGGAGGTAGCCTTATGTGGTTCCAAGTGGCAATGGCTCTTCGATCAGTTGCTTCCCCTTATCCTTAGGCTTTTGAAATTTGTATTAACTCAAGAGCACCTAAAGTTTCTCTTCTACTATTCTAGGATTATGAACTGTCCATGCTAATGAATAAATGTTTGATGGAATTGACATGTTCCATGGACATGGTAGCTATGGAAACATCTAGTTTGCTTTAACATACCAAGCTATGAACTACCTTCTCTCCTCCTCAAATGCTCTATCCTTCTTTCAAAGTTTATGATAATTACTTAATCTCCTAGCCAAGTTTGCTACTACATCTTTTTGCCCATGATAGCCAACCTTTACTACTTTTAATTTAGATTTTGCCACTTGGAGTTTCTGCAAGACATATTTATGATCCACAAACTCTTTTTTCATATAAGGAATATGTGGTTGCTACTTGCTATTCTAACTCATTTCAAGGCATGCCTGCTATCAACATGGCCAAGTTAGCATAACAAAGGTTAGCTAACCCCATGTACTCTTTCAAGTCCTAGATTTGCAAGTCTTTATTTTTCACTTCCACTTGGTGGATAAGGGCATAACTATCCAAAATGGGTTGCCAGTTAGCATTCTATGTTGAAATTGTGTTGATTCTAGCCTTTACCATCTAGATCTCATTCTCATTAATTTGGTTGTACATGCCCACCTGATCACAGAAGTGTTCCTTAAGCCTCTCATGTTTCTTTGCCTCGTTTTTCCACATGCTAATTTTAATGGCTGATTTTTGTCGAATGGCATGTACCTTCTCCATAGAGATGGTTCTATTTTCTCTCATGAGGTAACTCATATCCTCGTTGGTCCTCACTAGTTGTTCTCTTAACTGGTGGATGCTCTCCTCTAAGATGTTTTTCTACTTCTCTATAGTGGTTAAGCTTCTATTATCAATAGCAAGTTGTTCATTTTCCTCCTATACCACAATAAGTGCCTTCACATATGCATATGTTTGTGCTTCAACTATGGAGGCATTCCATACTTCTTTCTTCTTTTCTATTGCCATCTTTTTATTCTACTCAATCAGGTAATTTATCTGCTATGTTCTAAATTTTTTTATCTAGTCAAGTGCAACAAATTATGTAGAATCTCTTTGTTCAACTCTCAAGGCTACAAGCTTTTATTGTAATCTTAGAACATTTTCCTTTGCATGCTCTTCCCTTGTCTCTACTATGACTAGTTTTTCATTGGTAGCAATGAGTTCAAATTATACTACAGTGACATCACTAGGGATGTCAAAAAGTGTTGTCATAATCTACCCAATATGCAGTAGTTTATCAAGCACATCCTCATGATCAATAGGAGTCATCAAGGTTTTGGCTAGCATTTGAGCATCTTTAGCCCTAGTTAGATCTACCAATGGTACAACAGGTACATTAACAGATTCCTTAATATGATTGGTAATCACCTTTGTTACTCCCATTGCATCTTGGTGTTGGATTACCACAACTATGGCTCCTTCTCTAGTCTCTAGTACCACTTGGAATGATCCAACATTTCCAGAGATCTATTGTGACCATTGTACCTCTCCTCTTGATTGTAAGGAAATCTATCCACTTGCTGGATCGACTAAAACTATGGGTTGGATGACACTATCAATAACTTTATAAATATTGGCCTCCTCCCTTATTCCCCAACTAATTTTTTTACCAATCTATTGCAAGTGATTCATTGATGGTTTATAATCTTATGGAAACAACCATGAGACTTATTGTTGTTGCTACTCTTATTGCTATTACTACTACTATTGTCGTTGCTCTAGTTGTTGCTATTGTTCTCATTCTTGTTCCTGTTCCTACTCCTTACCATGGTATTTCCTTTGTGGTAATGATTTGAACAACTCAGTGTATGAAGCATTTTGGGCCCTCCTACGTATGTCATTAGTTTATCCCAGGATTCTGGCTTGCTTGTACAACTTCCTGATTCTGGTTTCCCTACCTTCTTTTCTTCAAACTACCTTTGTATTTCCATAAAATAGAGTTGTGCAAGGTTGGCATTATATTTTCCCATTAGTATTTCATGTCATTTAGTTGTATAAGTAGATAATCTCTTGAGTCCTTTTGTTGGGAATAGGTCATAAGTGCCAATTTTGAAGTAAATTTTTTCTTCTAGAGTTAATTCACTATAGCCCTTATTTTCTTCATCATATCTCTATTTCAACCATGGCTTTCTGGTTTCAAGATCTGATAAGGTGGACAGATTTGCTAACCTTGCCCCTTCATTGGATATATTTAAAGCTTCAGCAATTTCCTTGATTGAGAATGAAACTAAGATTCCTCCAACATTAACAATAGTGCCCTCTTCTTTGTTGTGCCAAAACTGATATGTTTCTCCAAGGTACCATTCATCATTGTGTGACAATGTAGGCCATACCAATGATGCTTGTATTTGCATCCTTACTGCTTTAAGAAAAAATTTCATAAATGATCCAAAACTTCATTTCCACAATAAATTTAGTAAGGATGGATCTTTATTAGATGGTGTGGAGATAGTTTTGTGATAATGTGAGACATTTTCTTGGCACTTGTGGTTCCTCTACCTCTCCTTGGGCCAATTATCCTATAGCAGAAGTGTCTTGATGAATGCTAAATGATTAGGCTTCCTGCTCCTCATGTTCTAGTTCTTGTCCACTGGTTTGACCTCTACCTTGGCCTCTTGGTCATTTTCTTGCTCCCTATGAGGGTCCTCCTTGTGCTCCTCTTTTTTGGAACCATCTACAATCATCAAGGAATTGAGATTACTAAGGTGCTCACATTTATTCTTAATTGTTCCATACCTTACCCATACCCTTAGCTCCATTACATTCTTAGTTTATGATTGTAGACTTAGAAAGAAGTAACCCCATAAGTGTTAATCTTTTTATAACCCTTCATAGTTGTCTAATTTATTCTTATGTATCACTCATTATGATGGTTATGGTTTTTTTAGGAACATTAATTTAGTGTTTTAGAATTAAAATGTGTGATTATTTCTTAAAAATTTCAATTTTTATTTCATACTTACTCTTAAAATATCTTTTGAGCATTAGAGTTTTTCAAAAAATTGGCTTAGATTTTCCTTACAAGCCCCTCCTCCCCCTCCCCCCTCCCAATGACTAAGTTTAACATTCCTTGATCAAATAGGTTCAAAAAGCACAAAAATAATAGTGATATTAATCAAGTTATGGCTTGGGAAAACTATGAGGTCAGAGCTCAGATCAAAGAAGAAAATTCAAAAAATCTCCCTTAGCTCAAATGAAAAATGGTAAAAAATTTTCTAGTTGTCCAATGATATATATAGGTTTTTTTCTATTCCAACAACCCTCTTAAGCCCTTACAAACTAATGCAGCTAATCATCCTACTCCTTCCTCATTCTTTGCAAATCATCGAATCAAGGGCCCTTCAAACCAAATGCCTTTCAAGATCTGCATTGTAATGTTAAATCATGTTGTATTTGATTGGATCTGGGCTATCAACCTTTCTAGGAAATTTAGCTAATCTTGGAAGTCCCCTTATCTATTTGTAGATTGCTAGGAATGAACCATGTAAAGCTCTTCTAGATTCAAGTTCTAGTGTTAATTTGATTTCCCATGAGATGTATACTACCTAGAACCTACTGCCTCTCAAGAATAGATATATCATATTAAAATTGGTATACCAATCGATAAATATTCCATTGGGACTAGTAGAAGATATTGTGACCATTGTTTGTGGGTTGTCTTATCATGCTAATTTCCTAGTAATCAAAGTTGAGAATTACAAGTGGGATTTTCCAATCATTATGGGAAGTACATGGCTAAGTACTATTGATGCAAGAATGGGCATCAAAGATCTTTCCTTGGAAATTTTCAAGGAAAATGCATTTATAAAAATCAAGAAAAAATGAGTTCCATGCATCATGTAGAGTGATATAGGGTGCAACTACATATAGAAACTCTGGTCCGTGAAAAGAACATCCATTTCTACATGCAAGTAGTGTGCAAATTAGGTGGATATTCAAAGTTGTTTGTATGTAGCAACCATAAAACAAGAAGGCATCTAGTGATTGATAGTTAGTTCTAAAAGTAGAGTAATTTTCATAGAACTGATTGAGACCTCACATGTGCCTATGTCGTAGGCATCGATGAATTGGAACAAGTTCATTACCAACTCTTTAATCAGAAAAATGATGATACCTATCGGGGAGAGTTGAAAATCCCTAGAAATTTTAAACAACATCCCATAGAGTTAAAAACTCTAATTATTGGCCTAAAATATGCATTTTTCAAAAATGTAAAGCTGGTTATAATCAATCCTCTTTCTTCTAAAGAAAAAGTGAAACTATTGAAAGTGGTTAATAGATGATCAATAGCCTTTGCTTGGTCCTATCTTGAACTCACTGGGATTGATCTACAAATATGTCATCATTGTATCTATATCGATTTAGTCATGAAGCCAAGGAAGTAGCCACAATGGTAGTTGAATTTCAAATTAAAGCAAATCATCAAGGAGGAGATAGAACAACTCCTCAAGGCAAGGTTCATCTATCCTATTATGGATAGTGAGTGGGTTAGCCCACTCATGATTGTACCAAAGAATGATGGCAAGTCATGGATTTGTGTTGATTTTAGGTTATTGAACATGGCAACATTCAAAGATCATTTTCCATTGTCATTTGTTGATCAAGTGTGGGATACCATTTCTAAACATTTCTATTATAGCTTTCTAGATGGTTATAGTAGCTATAACCAAATTCAGATTGCATTAGAGGATTAGGCCAAAACTACATTCACGAGTCCCTAGGAAACTTTTGCATATTGAAAGATGCCTTTTGATTTGTGCAATGTTTCTACCACATTCCAATGCTTGGTCTTGAGCATCTTTCAACAGCAAATTGGTAGTGGGGTAGAATTTTTCATGGATGAATTTTCCACATATGATGCTACATTTGAGCAAGCCTTGGATTGCCTTGAGCAAGTATTATAAAAGATGTGTGGAGACAAACCTAAGGCACAATTAGCAAAAGAGCCATCTAATGATCCAAGAAGGAATAGTCTTAAGGCATAGAATCTCACAAGTAGGTATTGAGGT
Source organism: Gnetum montanum (assembly GCA_015680685.1). Taxonomy (NCBI): domain Eukaryota; kingdom Viridiplantae; phylum Streptophyta; class Gnetopsida; order Gnetales; family Gnetaceae; genus Gnetum; species Gnetum montanum. The sequence continues at coordinate 825,636 of MNCI01031942.1, read as the reverse complement.
AGACCCTAAAAAGATAAAGATCATCCAAGGAATAACCCATCAACTAGAAACAGTTAAAGATGTTTAGTCATTCCTTGGGCACACTGGTTACAACTAGTGATTCATAGAGAATTTTGCTAAGATCGCAAAACTATTGGTTGAGCTAACAAAAACAAATGCTCCATTTATTTCGACCAAGGAATGTGAAAATGCATTCCAATAGCTGAAGAAGAGACTTGTAGAAACTCCAATTCTACAAGAACTAGACTAGTTTAGACTATTTCATATCATGATGGATGCATCAAATTATGCCTTGGGAGCCATGTTGATGAAATTAGATGATCAAAAACATCCATATTAAATACATTGTGCAATTCAAAGCATTGTGGGTGCCCAACTTAATTACACCACAATGGAGAAATAATTAATGGTAGTGATGTATGCTTTGGAAAAATTCAGGCACTATGTGCTTGGATACAAAGTATTTGTGCACATTGACCACAGTGGCATTTGCTTCTTAATGAATAAGCCAATGGTGAGCCCTTGTGTCATACGATGGCTAGTGATCTTACAAGAATTCTATATTATGATGGTAGATTAGAAGGGGATTGAATATGTGATTGTCAATCATTTCTCTTGGTTAAGATGGGATACCAAAGAGGAGGAGAGCCCACTCTCTAATCAATTTCTTGATGAACTCCTCTTTGTTGGAGTAATTAATGACGAAGTGACCATAGAACCAAAATGGTATGAAAACAGATGTCACAAGATCTGGACCATAGGAAGAAACAACAATTTCTTCATCAGGCCAAGTGCTTCATGGAAATCGATGGACATCTTTACAAGGTGTGTGTCAATGACTTGGTTCATTGGTATGTCCCTAATATTGATTGACTACATGTTCTCCAAGATGCTCATGAGGGTCCTTATGGAGGCCACTATGTAGGAAGACACAAAATCATTAAAATCTTGATGGTAGGCTACTAGTAGCCAACAATCTTCAAGGATGTCCACTAATTTATCCAATCTTGTGAATGCTATCAATGAGATGGTGGGATAACTACACAACTAGAGGAACCTCAACAATGGATCCAATCACTAGAACTCTTTGACATATGGAACATAGACTTCATGGGTCCCATGACATCCATGTCCAATGGGAAGGTGTACATTATTTTTTCCATTGACTACTATACTAAATGGATAAAAGTAGCAACCATAATTGATTATACATCATTCATTATTGCTCAGTTTTTTCAACAACACATTGTAAATAGGTTTGGGGTGCCATGTGCATTGATTTTTGATAATGGAACCCATTTCATAGGCACAAATTTTCATAAGCTTATGCAATGCTTGGGCATTGAACATAAATTAACAACACCCTACCTCCCCCAAGTCAATTGCCATGCAAAGGTTACTAATAGGGAGATTACAAAGATCTTAACAAAACTTGTTAGAAAATATAGGAGAAACTAGAGCTTAAAACTTAATGATGCCCTCTGGGCCTACCACTTAACATGGAAATTTCCTATATGCTACTCTCCCTATGAGCTAATTTATGGAAAACTACCAACACTTCCTCTTTAATCTAAACTAAGTATACTTTCAACAACCTGTGACCTGGATCTTGACCTGAGTCTAGCACAAAAATAATGATTGAACAACCTTAGCATGATAGATAAAAATTGATTAGTGGTCTTATCCTTGAATGGAGTGCACAAAGAGTTTAGTAAAGAATGACATGACCTAAGAATATGGAAAGTCAAATTTCAACTTGGAGATAAGGTCCTCTACTAAAACCCCACACATGTTCCATAACAAAAAAAATTTCAAATATTGTGAAAGGGACATTATATAATTGATGAAACTTTTTCTTTTGGGCCCATGTTGATCTACAAATGTAAAATCCTAATAAAAAGTAATTGGTTAACACACAACAAGTCAAACCTTTCCATGAGCCCAAGCAAGCTAGTGGAAACAACATCTCATGAGATGGATAACCTTGCTCAATCTTTTGGATCTCCTCCTTTCAACTTAGTTATGGGGGAGATGGTCATACATGTTAACCATTTTACATGGCTTCTCAATTTTTTTATTTTTTGTTTTACGCATTTTTTTTACACTTTGTTTATGTTACACCTTTTTATCTTATACTTTTTCCTATTTTACACCATGTCCATGACATCCACCCATCCACAAACTCTATGATTTTCTTTGTTTTGGAAGTATGAGGTCCCTTTTCATTAAGTAAAACTTTAAAAAACTTATGACCTTGGTATTTTTTGAACTTGAAAAGGATTCAAGGGTTTGAATAGGGTGTGACTTCAAGTGGACTTAATACTCTCTGTACCCTTCTACTTACTTGGGTGCATGAGTGTTTTCATGGATTTCTTACCATTCTATGTCAAAAAATAACAGGAAGTTGAATAAGTCTTTGCATGGTATAGTTCCCATCCAAAAAAAATGAAAAATGATGAAAATTCAAAGCACACCCTTTAGACAAAATAACAAGCTACAAGCTCTACTTATGGAACTAGAAAGGCATGTTACCCATGCCCAAAGGTCCCCTCTAACTAAGGCCCTTCCTCACTTTTACTTGTATTTTCTTCTCTATAAGGAATAGTGTTTGATCTATAGGACCACTCTTGTATCTTGAGGGGATGGACCAATCTTAGAGTGGCAATGCAAAGTCACAGAATGTGGTTGATTTTGGTTTTTACTAAGGATGAATTTTATTAGGTCATTTAACCACAAAATCCATGAGAGATTTCATGTGATCTTAATCAAGACCTCCATTCTACTTTCTCTCTCATCCATCTATGCTTTCCATAACTCACCTCACTACCAGTGTTCATGTCCCTATTTGATGTCTTGGTTTGATGTGCCTAAATTCTTAGGTGGAATCTTTTGAGTTTTGGTCCTTAACTTTCATAACCATTAATCACCCATGGGGTCCATGGACTCCTTAGCTTGAGGTTATGCAAGGGCAAGAAAGGGCATGTGCTTGCTATGGGGAGGACCCACCTACATTTCTCTTGGTTGGGTTAGTTAAGTACCTCATCCTTAGACATACCCATAATCCAAACCTTTGTGCATCCCATTTGATGCATCCAATTGTGCGCTCTTTAGGAAAATTTCTTCAATGGACATATTCTCTATTCAATTTTTAAATTTTGAGCTTTCAACAAACCTCTTCGATGTTTCCATCAAGTTCTTGGCTTTTTTGAGACTCCATGGATCCCACTTTCATCAGAAAACTCTAGGTATTTTAAGAGAAATTCATGTTAAAAAATTTTGCTTACATCCTTCATAAACGAGTACCTATCAATGGACCCCCTACAAATGTAAGATCTTGTATATAGGATCCCATCAACGTAGCATAAAAATAGTATATATATACATGCCCACACTTTGAATTTTTCACATTTAATTTCAAATGCCAAAGAAGTTTTTGTAGTTTTCAAAGCCCATAATATTCCAGAAGCCATATCTTCCTAACCATTTGTCCAAATCACTCTATTCTTTGACCCTAGAGCTACCAAAGGTAAGCTCTTAGTTTTGAGGGCTACAAACATAAATTTGTTGACCAAAAATTTTCCAAATATTCTAACTCCCACAAAATTTTAACATAGAAACCAGCATGAAAACATCAAATTACAAAATTTAAACTCTTTCAACCAACTTCGGTAACACTTTGAACTTAAAAATTAATAAAATAATAATAAAATAACCAATCTACCATGGTCCAACCGTAGCCTAAGTTTAACTAACTAATGTGATGAGGTATCAAAACATTATAACTTATAGATTATATATACTAATCCTTAGATATGTTGTGAACACAAATGGCAACAAAGGGGAAGCACACATAAGAAGGAGAATCATCATAGCCATAGGAAAAATGACCATGAATGGGAAGAGGCCAAAAATAAGCTTAAAAAGAACAAGCAACAACCCATGCTACAGAACCTCTTAGGGAGGAGCTCGAAGTGGAATCTATCTATCTAATTTCAAAACAAGTAGTAGCAATAGAGTAATCCCATTGGGATGAGCACTAGCCCCACAATAAAATCTTGAGGTGACCTTGATAGAATCCTACCTTAAGTAGATCAAATTAAATAAGGTTCAGAAAATGATGTTCCAAGAGTTGAATTTTGGCTCTTTCTTGGAGTAAGTACCTCAAGAGGTACAAGATTAACTGAAGATCTCTCCCATATGTCCCATCATCACTTTTAGCGAGGATTGGTACATGGAAGAGATGTTCTTATTCTAGAATAACAAGTAGGCTAGTTCAACAGTGAAGAGCAAGGACATTTCAATTTCCTACTTAGTGTAGGCCATTTCAAAGGCACTTAGGTTATCAAAAACTAGGGTGAATCTTGTTGAGATTCCAATATAGGCAAAACCCAACATCAAGAAAGAATGGTTACAACAATGTTATGGTGTCGATCGTAAGGAGTATGGAGTGCTCATAGTGACAAAGAGAATCTACTATAAGATTACATCCTTTTACTTCAATCCAATGGTGAGGCTAAGCAAGATCACTACCTTCTCTACTTGTACATGTGCTACTCTAAGTTATAGATTTCGTATCAACCTTCCACATCTAGTCTATCTTAAGATAGAAAATCACTTCAAGGAGAATGAATGTAGAAGGAAGGCACTTCTCTTTCCATGTCTCATCAGAAAACTATGTCAAAGGGATAACCCACTACACAAATGATGATGTCCAACATGCTCCATTCACTAACTGGACGAAGATGATGAAAGACAAAGTCCTTACAAAAGTCATCCAAGAAGAGGAGGAGCAAACACCCCACCACCCACTCAACAAACAATGTTAGATATCACTGTAACTTCTCAATGGTTGCGTAAATTTTGAGAATGGCTCTTGAGTGAGCAAGAACAATAAGCAAGAATAAGTGGTGATTCATTTGTGTACCAGCCACTAATGAGTCACCTAAATAAAGTAGCTTGAATAATCAGCTAGATGAAGGGGGGTGGACCAATCTTTTTAGCCCAAAGAATGTAGTTAAGATTAAATCCTAGTGTTCAAAAGGTAACTGTATCCCTCTCACAATAACAAAAATTCCCAAAAATCTTTGGGAGAGTTGCTACTTTTTTATTACACTTTGAGGAGGATGAGGAAGTAACATTTTTGGTGATGCAGCACCAAGGGAAGGAGACAATAGTGGAGGTGGTTGCTGATAGAATTGTGGACTCTAAATGCACATACACCATCTATACTAGACGTCTCTACACTTAAAGATGTGCAAACATCCACACAAATAGTAAGTGGTAAGTTGAGTGCAACACAACATGAATAATTGCTAAATTGACTAGTGGGAATTGGGTAACTGATTCCAAATGTCTTTGATCTTCCAGACAACATAACTACAACCTAGTCAAAGTTGTTGGAAGTAAGGGGCAAAAACATTATTTTGGAGGGGCAACTCAAAATAGCCAAAGAGCTAAATGAATTCTTGGCTTTGAAGGTTGTTGAACTAAGAGCCCAGATTGCTGACCTTGCATTCCTCAACCTAGATATGATAAAGGATGAAGCTCTTCAATAGCTGCACATAAGATTAATGGGGGTTGAGGGTGTGATGGAGACAATGGTATTCTATTGATCCTTGGTAGAGGTCACTTAGCATAAAATTTAGAAGTCCTTGGATTAGAATTTTTAGGAGAATGTCCAAGTGACTACAAAGAATGATCACTTGCGAAATGTTGATGCAAAAAAATAGTAAATGGAAGATTTCATCCATCAACAGTAAGATCAACTAGCCAAAGTGAACATTGAGTTGAGAAGATTGATAGTAGAAAACAGAAACCTCTCCATGAATGAGGTTTGTGTTCTTCACCAAAAGACCGCAATTGAAGTAGCTACCTAGAAATCAAAAGCTCTCAAATTTGAGAGAATCAAAAATCACTATAGAGATTAGGTTGGTCTATTGAAAGAAGTTAATGAAAAACATATCCAGTTGATGAAGGTTAAAGTAAATGAGGCCCTCCAACAACTCCAACAAGGAAGAGAGATTTGGCAACCTATCATTAATGGGATAGATGCCTACAACAAGGAGATTTGCATGAAGGAGCTGTAGATTGAGGAAATGATAGAATACATGGAGCTTACTAATCTTTAATATGCAAATCTGGCTATCTTGACTACTAGATCACTATAGTCTAAATTGGATAAATAAGTGGCTAGCTCATACTTGTTGTACAAGGTAGAGTTTAAGCATCACAAGGACACCAAGCAAAAGTTTATAGTGGCAAACATGGAACTTGAGGTTCTTAAGGTGGAGTTCATTAATCAAAGATCAACTACTAAGAATGTAGCTAAGAGGATGAATGATTACTGGGAGCTACAGAATTCACTTAGAGGATTCAATATCAAACGTAAGTAATTCATTGCCTAGTTTGTCAATGTTAAGGAGCTATTCCTAGTAATGCATTGTTCGTGGGATACCCCCATTATAGCCCACATTGGTGATGTTGCGTGGACTATGAATGATCCCTAGAGTAGGGAGGAGAAGATGAAGGCATTGTTGGATGTCTTTCATCTTCCACTGGAAGTGGCAGCTGTAGTAGGACAACCACAATCACCTCAACCACTACATGCATCGAATGCGGGAGAAGATCCTTTGGAACCTCAGGAACCTCCACCACCTAGGACCATATGATCTTTTCAATCGTATTCACACCACCAAAGGATGTGTTCTCCAATTTTTTCAATCATGTTCTGGTGTTTAATTTTTTATCATGAACATCATAATCTTGTAATCAATGTCGATTTATACACTAAATGACTTAAGTTTTATTTTGTTGTGTCATGTGTTAGCAAATAATCCCATACCTTCCCAATTTTTTAAGGAACTCAAGGATGAGTTTTCATTTAGTCATGATGATATGATGAAGAGTTTTCAGTCACCTACATTGATGGAATGCTGTCAATGTTAGCCTATTGATGTACGATTTTCCACATTGATGTGTACCCATTGACATGGAACCCTATTAAGTCTATAAATATGACATCCCAGCCATGTTAATGGGGAGTTAGAATTTCAGCTACTACTAGAACTCTTGCAATTTGTTTTCATAAGAAATAAAATAATCTTCTAAGTGCCCATAGCAAGAGTCAAGGAGTGTACGTATCTTTATTTGAGCACTATTGTACTTGAGAACTGCAGTATGTGTAGTAATAAAGATGAGCTTTTAGATCAACCATGTAGTAGTTGGACTAACTTAATGATTCATTTATGCATTTATTTTTTTCATTAATTAAGTGACTAATTAAGCTAATATATTTAATAATTTAAGTAATTAATTAAGTTAAATAGACTAGCATACATAAGTATGATTGCTTCAAGCATACAAATAACACTTGGTAATATTAGTAGCACTTAACACTTGGTCACCCAATAACATTGTACGTGTTCAGGATGTGTACAGAATATGGGACTGGATGCTTATGTTAGGATAGTTAGTTATTAATTAGCAATTAAATTAGTTGAACTAGTTAATTAATTTATTGTCAATCTATTACCAACCTTAGATGAATAAAATATAAAAATAAAAATAAAATCATGTGCCTCAATTACACTTAACCATACAACTAAGCCTCACAAGTGTAGTTGGGCAGACAATGATCATTCCATGATTAGATTCACCTTCTAGATTGAATCTTGTGTATGAGGACACTAGGAATCCACAGAATTCAACTAGATCATGTGTGAACACTTTAGTGATTCATATGGTTAGGTGTAGGGGGTACCTTGCCACTCATCAAATATTAATATGAAGAAGATCGTGTAGAATCTATAAAGAAAATGCAAGTTCTTTAAGACCAAATTCCTTTGATTTTAAAACTCAAAAATCCTTGGCTAAATCTTGTTATGATAAATAATGTTGGGATACTTTTGAAGCTAAAAGTGCTGTCACTAAAACTTGCATGGGTTGGCTAAGAATTGAAGATGAATCTTGTAAGGAATTTTTTAAAATTTTTAAAAAGAAAAAATTAAGTACCTAAACTAGAATCACTTTATATAAATGATTCCATCATTAAAGATCTAAATACTATTAATAGGTTTTTAGCAAATAATTTTTCTTCTATTTTTTATTTTAAAGATTTTAGTAAGAAATCCTTCCAAGCCTCTAGTACACATATTTCTTATCTTATAATAGAAATACAATGAAGTATTCATGAAATAAAAATCATATTGGAAGAAATTAAAGTAATGACTCTTAGTCTAGCAGATGGCAAAGCTCTAGGTTTTGATGGTTTTCCTATTGAATTTTTAAATAAGCATTAAGATATTGTTGAAGATGATCTTTTTTATGTTTTTCAAGAAGCCATTAAAAAAAATTTCTTGGTAAAAATATTAATAAAGGTGTGATTTTTCTTCTTCATAAGAATGGATATCTTCAACATATTGGTAATTGGAGGCCTATTACTCTTCTTAATGATACTTATAATATTTTAGCTAAATGCATGGCTTATTGAATTTAGAAGGTTATTGAAGATATCATTAGACCTTAGTAGAGTGGTTTTATTAAAAGTATACATATCTTAAATAATGTTATTACAAATTAGAAGGACATGTAGTGGACTTTTAATACTAACCAAGAAATTTCTTTTATTAAGTTAGATTATGCCAAAGTTTATGATAATATTGAAAGAAATTTTATTATCTCTTATCTTTATAAACTGGGATTTGGTGATTACTTTATTCATCTTATTTGTACCCTCCTCACTTATGTTAATGCTCAAGTTGCTAATAATTTTGGATTAAACTCCTCATTTTCTCTTCAATGGTTAGTTCATTAAGGTCTTCCTCTAGCTCCCTATCTTTTTATTATTGTGGCAGACTTATTTTTACGTAATCTACATTATGATCTACAAAGAAATTTCATTAAGGGGAATTTCAATTAATAATCAAGATATACAAGTACTTAACATGCACTTTTTAAATGATTTTTTTATGATCAATAATTCTCTACAACATATCAATATTCTTTTAGCTAGATTGAAGGATTACTATATATTATCTGACTCTTAAATTAATTAGCAAAAATATAATGTTTATTATAATGAAAATTTTGATGAGTGGGTTACTCTCAAGCCTTGACAATTCTTGAAAAAAGATTCTATCTTCAAAATTTTAGGAATATATTTTTCTTTTGAGCATTATCTTACTATTTTATGGAATTATGTGATTAATAAAATTGAAAAGAAGTTTAATAAATGGAAAGAAAAAAATCTAATCCTTGTTGGTAAATTTTTAATTATTAAGCAAATGCTTCAATTTACTTATGTTTATTACTAAATTTCTTGGGCTCCTTTGAAAAGATCCTATGATAGGATTGATTGTATTATCTATTAGTTTCTTTAGTCTACTAAGCAACATAAAAATGTTTTTCTAGAGTTGCTTGAGATATTTACACTAGTAGCAAAAATATGAAGGACTTGATCTCATTAATTATTATAACCAAGGTATTTCTCTTATAGCAAAATGGATTGTAAAATGTGTTAATGAAGATTATGTTTAGATTTTCCTTTTAAGAAATAGACTTATATAAGGAAAACCTAAGAATGATAACAATTGATCTTCTAATAACTTTCTTCATTATCTTATTTTTCCTCAGGCTATTTCTATTTATGTTTCTCCAATTCTTCACCAAATTTGAAAAACTTACTACAAGCTTAGTAAATATTAGAAGTACAATCATGTTATAATTTTAGAAGATATGCTTAATGTGACATCCCGTCTATGGATGTCATGGAAAACATCAAATATACAATATATTAAACATTATGCATACAAAGAAAATATACCAAATGCAAAATATATGTGATATTCAACATTATGTGTAAAGGAAATAATAAAAAAAATGTAGAAAGAGAAAGAAAAGAATTCTTTATTGATATGTAATAACATATCTCGATTGTGCTTTGAGAGTGTTAGGGTTTCCTTCCTTTGACATTTATCCCTTAGAGGCAATCTAGCACTACCACCATGGTTAGGCCTATAACCTGACCAAAAAGGATGGCTAGTCTACTTCCTATCCACTTCACCTGGCTCTCATGACTTATTTGTACTAGCTTTGCCACTCCATGCTGGTATGACCTCTAACCTCAAGTATAAATGTCTTATGTCAAACCCCCAAAGGTCATCTTGAGAGACATGTTCATTATTACAACATGCTACTTGTTATGAAAAGGCACCATCTTCATTAGGTAGCAACATCATTTGGGAATGGGGATGTGACACTTAACCAAATTAGCCCAAGGTAACTTTATTTTAATGAAGGAGTTTGGGCTACTAATGCATCTAAATTATGTACTGCTTGAAGTAGATCTAGTATCACTATAGTTTCTTATCTATGTATGCATGATAGATGGATTGCTTAAAATGAAGCTTCTAGCCTTTATGGTTTGAATAAAAAGAAGTAAAAGAATTTTAAAAAATTTTCTAGTCTTAAGAATTTTTTAAAGTTGATAATAATTTTCATGAGGCTTTTCTATATTTTCTGGAAGGATGGAGGATATGTTTTTCCTTTTAATTTAAAAATTATTTATCAAATTATTATGAAGAATAATTTTATTTATACAAAATTCAATAAGGCTTGAAAAATGCAATTATCATCACTCTTTTGGATGAGGAAAATGAAAGATATTTGGAGGCTCCTACATTTTCTAAAATTCATATTTTCTGATAGTATCTTATTCATCAAGGACTTCTTATTAGCACTTGTCTTAAATATATGATAAATATATCTCTTTAATGTCCTATTTGTAGAAGTGAAGACTTATTTTCTCATGTTTTTTTAAGTATCCTATTGCTTAGCATGCTTGAAAATAGACATTTAGTAACAGCTTTTAACCAAACATTAATGAAGTCATTCTTAATGATCAACCTACTATGTCGACTTTATTTCTTTGCATTTGGAATTATCTTCAACCACTTGTTCTCTTCTCTAGTTAAAAGCTTTAATGTGCAGCTATTTTCCAATAGTAAGAACATAACTATGACCTCTCTTTAAGTGTCAAATATCATATTCTCAAATATGTTGCTTTTTAGCTACAATTTTAGGCAAACAAGCATCAAGTGAAAGTTGAATAATTAATTTTTTATAGTATTAATTTCTTTTTGTTTTGGAGGCTCAAGGATGGAAAGCTTTCAGCTTTTGTTACTATTTTTTTATTTCTAATTAATATATTCTATTTTTTGTAGGGAGGGATTTCATGTTCTTTTTATGAAAAATCCTTTAATAAGAAATGAAAACCTGTGAGGGTGCTTTTGAATAAGGACAAGGCTTAATCCTTTTCTTACCCCAACGGAGAGGTTTTTCAAGATTTTTTGTAAGGATAAAAACCTAAAAGGCATCATCAAAACCATTGGATTTTTTCGTTAGACTCTCTCTTTAGTAATTTGATGTATTATAAATTTTTTTAATATTATTATTCATTTTTTAGAATCTAACACCCCCTAATTAAAAATGAATGAATGAAATAAAGCTTTATTACATCTAAAGACCTATAGGATCTATTGGTTAGATATTACATTTTCATAAAAAATAAATATAGACTTTACAAATTGACCAAGCACTAATGGGGATATCAAAAATAAATTATATAGACTTTTTGCTGTAAAATTATAACATTGTCTCAAATGGATAGTCATAACACAAGAAAGAAATACATGTAACTCATCCTCAAGAGATCTTGATCTGCACAAGCTATAAATGTACTTTTCTCAAGGGATTTGAATCCATTTTCTACTTTCAATTTTAAGATAATAAGAAGTTAAGTGAAGCTTGCTAATAGTATTTTAATACTTGATGGAAATAGCAACTAAGAGATAGTGAGCTTCCACATCTAATTTATTAGATATAATGTAGTGTAAATAAAATTGTCTCTTGCCTTTCACATTAGACCACATCTATGTTCTACTTGACTAGTTGGTATACATGCTTAATATTTTGCTGCACAACCTCCCAAGAGATATTCCAATTGCTCAATCATTACATCCCTTGAAAATACCAACCATGGTCTCATGAGACCTTAATAACTACTTTACATAATTTGTCTTATCTTGAGATATACAAGCTATGATTATATGTAATGAATTGGCATAAGGCTTTTGCTTCTAAAAGTAATAAATCACATTCACATAATAACATTGAGTATGGTTTTTGCATCTTCACCTTTAATTGATTGAGAAGAAATTTTTTTTTTCATTCTTTTAATATCTTTCTAAAGTTTAGCACTAAGTCTAGGTTCCCAAACAACACATCCATATAATACAATAGCATAGATGATAGTCTGCATTTTTTTTTAACCTTCCATGCCTATAGTCCTGATGAATCATGGTTTGTCAGGTGTTGATATCAAACCCTTGTTAACCAAGTGCTAATATCGGACCCCTATTATTGAACCCCTGATATCTGATGAATCTTGATATTAGACCCCTGATATCACACCCATGATATCACATATGCAATATCTTGGCCTGACAAGCAATAATGCATATGTGATATTGCAGTTCCCATGTGAGCTTATAAATACACAATGGGATACCTAGGAAAGAAGAAGTCAATTTAGTGTTAGACTAGAGTCTTTTTGTCATTTTTTCCTCTCAACCCTTTCTCCCAGTGCATGCTCGCAGTGTGATGATTTAAACAACTTTCCAAAATTTTTAGAAGGCTATGAATTAGATCTGCAACATCATTTACAAGCCTTTCATGATTCTTGTGTATGGAACAATATTGATAATGGATGGCAAAAACTTAAGCTCTTTCCTATGACACTTGTTGGCCAAGAAAAAGTATGGTATAGGTCCCTAAAACCAAAGTCAATTTGACATTGGCCAACAATGGTAGAGCTCTTCAATGAAAGATATCAAACTTCTGCAAGAATGTTAACCTTGAGGAGACAAATCCAAGAGTGGAAACAAGCGCAACATGAACCCTTGGACATGGCCCTAGAAAGATATTATGCATTGTTAAACAACTACCTAGGCCATGGGTTCTCTGAGGAAAGGCTAATGTACCATATCATAGATGGGCTTTGTAATGAAACAAGGGAGACCCTACGAATGTATGCCCAAGGTCAACTATAAGAGCTACGAACCCATCAATTCCAAGAGCTTATCAAGTAGGTAGCAAAAGAAGAAGGCGAAATGGCTAAATGGGAGAATGCTAAAAAATCTCAACAAGCCCAAAAATCAACAAGGGCCCATGATAATGAAGAGGAGAAATCAACTCACCTCAAGGAGGTAGAACCATCTTTTCCAACACTACAATCATTCAATGAAATCAAGGCAAGGATCAATAAGATGATGGAATGGATGCATAAAAAGTGCAGAGAATATGCCAACATTATTGGAGGTAGAGTCATGACGAATCAAGAAGTAGAACAAAATACCCTTAGACAATTGGAAAGAAGGGTTGAAGAGAATAAGAACCTAACTTCCAATCATACGTATCAATGTAACATATGCCTATACGATCATCCCAAGGGCCAATGTCCAATCTTGTCACAATTGCAGGAGCATTGGGGAAGAGTGTTGCATCCAAAGTTTGTACAGAGATACTATGTTGGATCATAGCGGCAAAAATCCCAGTCATGGGGTAGGCCATTCCCAAACTAGGTACACCCTTCATGTCACCTGAACCTAAGTGCTTATCAAGTTCAGCATCTTGTTTCCCCAACTAGGTCAACATACTCTATCTCACCAAATTATTATCATTCTCCTCAATACTATCAATCCATATTCTTGCCAACAGAACCACCACCTTAGGTACCTTACACTCCTCCTCAATCTCAACATTCTCATCCTTCACCTCCTTCTGCATTGCCACCAACTATACCAGAATGGTTTGCACCATAGCAGCAACCCACAAATATTACTTGTGCTTCTGCTAACAACACTAGTGGGAACTCTCCTCAACATCAAAGATGCCCCTTCTTTCAACATGACTGTAAAAAGGGACAACACAATTTTGAGCCCACTGCATCCTCCAACTCAGCACAAGTCCAACATTGTGGTGCATCTTCCTCTACAACGCCTTGTCTTACTTTATCTGGGCCACCAAGCAATACTTCAACAACTATGCAGCCCAATGAATATAGCCACATAGGAAGACATATCAATCCTTGCATACCATCTTACAGTCACAGGTATCATATTGGGTCAACTCCTTATAAATTAACCACATCTTATAACTTGTCCTACTATGTCAACTCTAATCAAGTGTATGAACCCCAATAGGGTAAGTATGACCGAGTTCCAATATTTTCAACATGCAAGGTTCCCAATTCTTCATTTATGAATCCTAGCCATGCTGAACCATTTAGT
>MNCI01031942.1:682808-798947 GCA_015680685.1 Gnetum montanum | reverse complement strand
ACCTATACCATACTTTTGCTTGGCCAACAAGTGTCAAAGGAAAGATCTTAAGTTTTTTCCACCCATTATCAATATTGTTCCATGTACATGCATCGTAGAAGGCTTGTAAATGTTGTTGCGGATCTAAATCATAGCCTCTTGGAAAATTAGGAAAGTTGTTTAAATTGAGCCTAGGTAGACGGCTCTCTTTACGATGCCTATGTGAGATTTGAACAACCTCTTGTATTTGCATTAAGCTTGTAGTGGCTAGTGAGGGTTCATCGTCATCTGGTAAGTTAGGCTTTCATGTGTTGGGATGACATTGCTTTTGTTCATTTTTATAAGAAACTCCCACTTCAGGTTGTGCACTCCAATCTTCATCGTCATATAGTTCGTTGGTTCTCCAATGAACTTCCTCACTAAGTATGGCATTATTATAATCTTTTAGGAGAGACATGGCTGTGAACTTGTGTGTGATTTAATTACAATTATTACTATTATTTTTCTGAAAGATATATCGTTAAGGTTTGTTACAGTGATCTTGTATGATGTAACTAATCTAGATAACTAGCACCGTCCCCAGCAACAGCACCAATGATGAGCAGCGAGGTACCCCTACACTCAACCATATGAATACGAGCATTCATGCACAATCCAGTTGAACTCCATGGACAGGCTAGTTGTGGTATCTAGATAGTTATACATTGATCATAGTTCGCTGTCTTCCCACCTGGACTAGTATTTTCTTTGTCACATATGGTTTAGTCTAGAGTGAGACGTATGATGTGATCCTAAACTACTGCTACTCTTAGAGACAATCGAGAATAATGTTGATTAAACTAATGAGTAATAGGAAATGAAGTATAAGCTAACCTAAGTGCAATGAACATACGTTCCTTAATCATCCGTACACATCTTGGACCTCATGCATGACTACTACTGGGATTACGAAGCATAGATCCTAGGTATGCTGCTGGGTTACCAAGTAGTCACACTTAAATGCTCGTGATTAAGTCATACTCATTCCCCATTTAACAACAGGAATAGTAAATGATGATAAAGAAATAATAAATAATAATAACAATTAACAATAATAATTAAATAATTAAACTAAGTGAATGTTGCAATGATGAAGTAATCTCGATCTTTATTTCTAGTCATGTGCGCATCCAAGTCCGTTACACCCAAATAAAGGTGTCATACAATTACAAGTATCACACTACGGGCATGCACTTGGGAAAATAATCTAACTCCTACGAAAACAAAATGCAATAGCTTCGCTACAACTAACTCAAAGCTTTTAAATGAGGCGAAAGGCCCTCTTATTTATAGGCCGGGATAGGCGGCTGTGTAAACGGGGCCACGTCGACGCAGGAAGGCTACGTCAATGGGGCCATGTCAACGTAGTCGCATATACGGGGCCTAGTATACGTGGCCTAGTTGACGCATCGACTATATAGCACTTCATCAGTAACCAAGGAACTAGTTAGAGATGTAAGCCACTAACATAAGAAATAACCTAGCGATGGAAGATAAATTTTTCTTATTTATCTAAATCATATTTGGAAACTTTGATACCCAAAACAACTATAAAGGAATTTAGTATACTCCCCCATATTTTGGATTGCATGTTATTTTTGGTGCTTTTTGCTTAGTAATTAAGCATGTAATGTACTCTGAATTTTTTATTTATTATTAATATTCTTTTGAATTTTAACATTCCCTCCCCACTATCGCTCAAGCTTGCAACTTTTTACTTGTACAATATATATTAAATAATGAGATAACTACAGGATGTTAGAACTTAATATTGCTCCAAGTGATGAGTTCAATTTTGGTGAGTAATTCTAAGTTATATAAAGTTTTAATTGGACTATATATCTTGGGGTGTACCTATGTTTCATATATTTTTGATTCCAAGACCCCCAAAAAGATTTGAAAGGCACTTGGGGGAGGGTGGAGGATGTTAGAACCCCAAAATAATTGCAATATTAGTACATCCCAAGATATATAGTCTAATTAGAACTTTATAACTCATTACTTAGAGCTTTCAAATAAAGAGTCTAAGGATAGGTACATCCTAAGACATATAGCTAGCATGAGCCATTAAAAGTATTATAAAGGAATATAATGATGCCTCAAGTATAAAATAAATGAATAACCTCATTCCTAACAAGATAATGAAATAACCAATTGAACCAATGAAATATGACTTATTTGTAAGGCATTACTCAATTCATTAGAGTATGTGACTTGATATTTCAAAGTCACAAGTTCAATTTTGATGAATATGTTAATTTGACATAACATCAAGTTTAACAAAAGTATTGCCAAAGTTCATGTTGACTATATATCTTAGGGGTACATATAGTAATTCAATTATGATTTTAATGACTTTTTTCCCTCTTGGAAAATGAAAGGTGATCTTAGTGGTTAGCTCATTATTTGAAAAGAATTTGCATGCAAGATGCTACTAGTTTGAGTTATACTTGAGGTGTTAGCTTAGTGGTAAGAGTCTTGTCATGGAAACCCTAGGTCATAGGTTTGATTTTAGTGGATAATGCTACATTGTAACTTTTTAAAAAATTTCTATAATAGTTCTAAAAAGGATGTGGTTTAATAGGCCCAAGAGGATCTCATTAGATGTAAGTAAATGGGAGAGGAATGTGTTAGAACACAACATAATTTGAAAAGAAGTGTATCCTAAAACATATAGACAACACGATACATTAGAATAATTATAAAAGAAAATAACAATGCCTCAAGGATGACTTAAATTAACAACCTCTTTCTAAATAACATAATGAGTAAACCACTTAAACTAATCATGACTCCTAGTGGATGTAAGTAAAAACTTAGTATGTGTTTGATAAAATAGGATGTTGGCAATATTATTTAAGGTATATCTATTATTAAATTGTTTTAGATTTTGATACCTTTGTGTAGGTATAAAAGCTAAGCCTAGAAATATTTTCCTTCATTAGCTAGTATTAATTCTACATTAAATAAATCACTTAGCAAGATTATAAATGATAATAAACACACCTATCCCTTATTGCAAGATATGAAATGTATTATTTATTTTTTAAAAATATTTTAGTAGCTTATTTTCATTCTGTTGTATACAATTGTAGTTAGATGAGTATTACTACGATGGTGCATTGCAAGGTAATTATGGTGAGGGAGTAGATAAATAAAGTAAGGTGGAAGCTGAAATCTATTTGAATAATTATGTTAAGATCTATGAGAGAAGAATTAGTAAGATATTGATGAAACACTTATCATGTTGCTATCTACTTTTCTTATTCTTAAGAAAATAAGAACCATGTAATTCAATTAGCTTTCTTGATTATCTCTTCACTCTTAGGTGATTCGTTGATCTTTCCTTCATAAGCAATTATGCCTCATGCATAATAGGTTTGCTCTTTTAATTTTATCATGTATGTGAATTTCAAGTGAAAATGCAAACTTCTTATGATATCTTACTTTTAGAAGTTGATGAGCAAGTAGTCCCTCTACTTAACAATATGAATCACAAACATTTACTAGCAATATGATCAAATGTCATAGACTTATCCCCTAAGTGTACCATTGGGAAAAGATAGTATCATGAGTTATGATCGTTGTCTTATTGGATTCACTTGTGTAGGCGTAGTTATATGGTTAGGTGTAACCCAAGGCACATGATTTATATTTATATTTTATTTTTTATTTTATTTAATCTAACTGAAAAATAAAGATAATTAATTGAATATTAACTATTTAACTATATAATACCTTAATCTATCTACCTTATCATAAAAATCTGGGCCCACTTTCTCTTTGCATCCTGAACTCACTCTAACACTACTAGGTTACCAAGTGTTTATTGTTGGGTGTACTAGATGGCCACTATTAGGATTACCAAGCATTAAGTGGTATGTTCAAAGTGGTCATGCTTATATGTTCTTATTAAGTGTATCAATTAACTAAGGACATGAATGTAAATTACATGAATAATAAAGTGCATAGAAAGAAACATCAGTCTATTCTTTAAGTTTTGCAAGGAGTTTCAAGAATCTTGTCTTTATTACTATTACATCAAAGTATTTAGGTACCTTGATGCTCAATCCATATAATACTTGAATTTCTACTATAGGCACTCAGAAAATATTCTAACTCTAGTTGAAGAAAATTGCAAGAGTTCGACTAAGCCATTGATTGAACATGCTATAAATGCAATGGGTACATGCATTTATATAGGCACAACTAGATAGTGCATCAACACATTTGCATCAACAAGGCTACATAGAAACATGCCTACCTATGTAACCAATTTAATTAACTTATCATACCTCCATGATTGAGTGAAAACTTATCCTTAAGAGAACAAAAATAGGATTGATCTTCTTATAAAATTGGGAAGGTATGAAATTATTGACTGGTAGACTCTACCTAATTGACTATGAGTGGCGAATTGTACAAAATTACAAAAATGGATGTCCTAGACAATAAAATTGAATACCCTTACAAAAATGAATAGTAGGAACCCTCTAGTTATCAAAGATGAAGTGGAGATCAAACAGTGCTAAGAGGTAGAGGCTCTTGGGATGTCAAAGGACCTTCACTAGGCTCTAGCACTCATGGTGGTGGCAACTATAGCTAAGGCTATCTTACTGTTACTACTACTTCCAATGGAAGATGAAAAGCATCTAGTAATTCTTGCATCTTCTCCTCCTTACTTCATGGGTTGTACATAGTCCCTGCAGCTTCGTCAATATGGGTTGGTATAGGTGTATCCCATAGATAGGGCAGCTTCGTCAATATGGGTTAACATTGACAAACTACACTACAAATTGTTTATGTTCAACATCCAAAATCTTTAGTAGGTTCTACAATTCATGATAGTTGTTCATCCTTTTGACCAAGTTCTCAATGATTGATCATTCTATGAAACAACTCCTAAGAACTTCAATTTTGGCATTGGCTATTTCTAGCTTCTACTTGGTATCCTTGTGATGGTTGAACTCAACCTCATAGAGGATGTATGAACTAGCCACCTACTTCATCAATTCAAACCTTAGCCTTCCTACTATCAACATCACCAAGTTTACATATCATAGGTTGGCAAGCTACTCCTACTACTATCTCAAAAATTTGACCATTTGATCTTTTTGTTTCTCAACATTATCTAGGTGATGTCTATCCTTGGTAAGGGCCAAGTTCTCCTTACAGACTTGCACCAAATCCTTATCAATGTGGATAGCAAGAGCTTCTAATAAGGATGCATTGAAAATTGTCATCTCCTTGGCATTCTTAGCCTCCTTAAGTTTTTGTTAAGCTACAAGAAAGATTCATTCTTTGTGATGACTTGGCTAAGAATGGTAGGATTGGCTAGACAGGCTCTCAATTCTGCAACCTTGATAGCTAATAGATGATTTTTGGTGGTGGCTACCTTGAGTTGGGTATTAGTAATGATGAGCTTTCCCTTGGCTTCTAGTAGCTCTGAATGGGTTGTAGTGATATCTTCTAGAAGATTAAAGATCTCCAGATGCAGTTGCTTAGTTTCCACTAGTTGGTCCAATAGTTCCTTTTGTTGGGTGTTAAGCCTTCTACTCCCCACTCTTATGAAATCCTACACATCCTTGAGTGTAACAATGTCTAACATAGCCATCAGAGAAGCATTAAGTGCTTCTACCACTCTATCCAGAACCACCTCTATCATTGTTTCCTACCCATGGTGTTGCATCACCAAGACAGTAGTCCCCTCACCTTCATCTAGGTGCACCAAGAAAGTTACGGTGTTTTTAGAAATTTCCAGGAACTCTTGTTGTCTAGGGATGGACATCATAATCTCTCAAGAATGCAGATTCATTCTTGCAAGTGCCTACATTCATTGGATTGAAAATAGCAGGATGATATCCTTTAGCTAGCTTATGATTCTGGTTACTTTGTTGAGATGGCTCAATGTTGGCTAGTAGACCAATGATTCTCCATTACTTGCCTCACCTTGTTGTTTCTATAGTAGTTGTTCATAAAGTTTTCTCATGTGTTTAATAGTTGTGTAAGCCTCTGATGTTGTCTCTCTAGCAAGTGGTGGTGGTGGTCGCTCCTCTTCTAACAACTCAGCAACTTATTTTTCCTTCATCATCTCCTATGAGGAGGTAGTAGGAGCATGATGGAATGTGTCATTGGTGTACCAAGCTATACCTCCCCTTCTATAAATTTTGTGAATCAAGAACGATAAGGGAAGTGTCTTCCTCTATTGCTCATTTTTTTAAGCACTTCTCAATTTCAAGGAAGATGATCTAAGGAAGGTTGATAGGGAATTTACAGCTTAGAGTAGCACACACATGGGCAAAGAAGAAAATGACCTTGTTGGACCTCACTATTAGGTTTAGGTAGCAGGCTACAATCTTGAAGTAGGCTCTCTTTGCCTTGGTGAGTGCACCATACTCCTTACATTCCATGTCATGGCACTATTGGATCTATTCCTTCTTAGCATTGAGATTCACTTATGTGGAAGTTTCTACCAATGTTGCCCCTATGCTAGGCAGTCTAAGGGCATCCACAATGGCCTTAACCAAGTAGAAGATGCTTATGTCCTTAATCTTTATTGTGGTATTTTCCTATTAGTTGTTCCAAAAGAGATAGGTTTTCCTCATGTACCATTCTCCATTAGAAGAGAGAATGGACCACATGGAGGAACCCTACAATTGAGTGCAAACTTTTGCTAGTGCCAACTTGAAGAAGGAACCAAAGTTAAGTTCCTAAAAAATTGAACTTTGGACCTTTTTGGAATGAATTCATTCAAGAAAAGCCTCAATCAAAGTAACCTTCAGATTAGGCATAGGCCTAGACACCTCATTTTGCTATGATTGGCCTATTTCCACTATGGAAATCTAATGGATAGATTCCAGTTCAGGCTCCTCTCGAAGAGGTCCCATTGCATGTGTTTCAACCTCTTCTTGTTGGGGCTATTGTGGTTGTTGATCCCTTCTTCCTCTCGACCACTACTCCCTTGTTTGGGATGGTCCTTCTACTTATGGTCCCCTCTTTAATGACATCTATGATCACAAACATAACCAAGGATTAGTGTTTTATGTCTAACTTTTAGTACTCTTGATATCTTTCTTCTTCTGGACAAGTTACACTTAGGCTAGTTGTAATCATGGTAGATTGGTTATTTTATTATTATTTTATTCAATTAGCTACCTGAGTTTGTTGATGGGGTTTAACTTAGTGTAGATTAGTGATTTTTAATATTATTTTATTAGTTAAGCCTTTAGGAGTTAGAAAAAATTTGAAAACTTTTTCATTAGAAATCATGAGTTTATGGCCCTCACAATGTAAAGCTCGCCTCCATTAGCTTGAGGGTTAAAGAATGAGGTGATTTGGACAAGTGGTTGGCAATTTATAGCACTTGGAAGATGCTTTGGACTTAGAAAAATGCAAAACCTCCCCTAGCATTGTGTTGAAAATGTGCAAAACTGGCTAAGTGTTGATGTGTATTTATAGACTTTTTATACTACATCAACATAGCTGTAAAAAAAATTCACATTAAAAAACCAAGCATGGGAAAAGAGTTTGGCAATGAAGTTGGAGTCTAGAGAAACCCATAAAACCCCAGAATAAGGACAAATCATTGAAGAGGGCTTGAAAGTTCATTGGAAAAAAGAGATTTGGATAGAATGTGATTACCAAGAAGTGCACAAAACTAGATGTTCCAAGGTGGAAAACAATGGATTTGAAAGCAAAATGATGAAGGGATAGGAAATTCAACCATCTAGACCAAAGAGTATGTAAGTGGATCCTTCCCATAGCAAGCTCA
Source organism: Gnetum montanum (assembly GCA_015680685.1). Taxonomy (NCBI): domain Eukaryota; kingdom Viridiplantae; phylum Streptophyta; class Gnetopsida; order Gnetales; family Gnetaceae; genus Gnetum; species Gnetum montanum. The sequence continues at coordinate 791,158 of MNCI01031942.1, read as the reverse complement.
TACCTTTAATGCCCTTGCATGCCCTCATACCAAGGAGTCCATAGGTTCCAAGGATGATTAACAACCATGGATTATTAAAAATAAAATCATCCAAGAAACCATTGAATAATTAAGACATATCAAAATGGAGACATTGATTAATCATGCTAGAAGGTAGTGAGGTTGTAGATGGACCGAATTGATGATGAGAGAGAGAGGGTGGAATGGAGTTCCTCACTCTAGTCATATGAAGTCCTTTGTGGAGTTTGTAATTAAGGTGACATGATATTGTTCCTCCTTAGCTGGAATCAAGACCATCAACTTCCAGTGATCTTGCATTGGGACATTGAGATTGTTCAACCCCCTAGAGCTCATGAACATCCTCATAAATCACTCACCATTCCAAATAGAGAAGAAAAGAGAAGCAGGAAGTGAAGAGGGCCTTAATTAGAGGGGTGTATTTAGGAATGGATAACATGTCTTTCTAACCTAGAACCAATACTTGTAGACCATTATTTAATCTAAGGGATGTGCTTTAAATTCCTGTGTTTCTATGGTTTTTTTCATAGGAACCACACCATGCAAAGAAATTGCTCCCTGTTATTTGTTGATGTTAGGAATGGTGGGAAATCGATGAGAATACCCATAAAACTCTAGATAGTAGGTAGGTACAAAAAGTGATAAATTTCCTTGAAGCCACAAATATGTTAATTCTACTTGATTCGTTCCAAGTCTAGAAAGTACCAAGGTCATAAATTCTTAAAATTTGTTATTAAGAAAGGACCTCATGCTTCCAAAATGAGAGAACACCATGGACTTTTAGTGGAATGGTTGGATGACATGAGCTCACTACCTAGTATCATGAGAAAACCAATCTTCCATTAATCAATGTTAAAATTTAATGATGAAATCCTAGTCATTAAGTAATTAATTCAAGAAATATAATTCAATTAACTACCATCAATTAGTAGCTATGTTCAGCACCAAAGTCCAAATGGAAACAACGAAGAAAAATACATGCAAGAAAACCCAAGTAAAGAAAAATCTATGAGAAATTATAAAATATTCAAGAAAATGGAAAACATATGAAAAACAATGTAAAAAAAAAGTTAAAAAACTAAGGAGCCACTTGTAGGATGTTGGCATGGATGGTCATCTCCCCCATGACTGAGTTGAAAGGGAGAGATCCAAATGATTGAGCATGCTTGGTGATCAGTTGAGGCATTATTTCCACTAGTTGTTCTTTTTTCTAGGAAAGGTTTGAGTTATTGGATGTTGACTAATAACCTCTTATCTAGGTTGGTAGGATGGTAGATCATCATGGCCCTAGATGGCAAAGTTTCATGTATAATGTAAGGGCCCTATCATAGTGTTTGAAGTTTTGTATGTTGAGGTACATGCATTGGGGTTCTAGTACAGCACCTTATCTCCTAGTTGAAACTTTACTTTCCTTATTCAAAGGTCATTGCATTGCTTGTTGTGTGCCTTGTGCACTTCATTCAATGATCGGGCCACTAATCTATTTTCATTAGCATGTTGAAATTCATTAGTCTTTCTCTTTGGGCTAGACTTAGGTCTAGGTCAAGGTCACAGGCCATTGAAAGTGTGTGGAGCTTGGCTTGGATGGGAAGAGTTGGAAGTTTCTGTACACTAACTCAAAGGGAGAATATCCAATAGGAAGTTTCCACATTGAACATGAAGCCCAAAGAGCATCATTGAGTTTAATGCTCTAGTCCTTCCTATATTTACTAATCATACATGTTGGTAGTTTGGTGATTTCACTATTGGTTACCTCAGCTTCACCATTAGCTTGGGGGTGGTATGGAGTTGTTAGTTTATGTTTAACCCCCAAGTGTTACATGATCTTTTGAAAAGTGGCACCAGTAAATTGTGTTCCATTATTTAAAATTAGTGCCTATGGCATACCAAACCTATTTATAATATTTTTTTGAACAAATCATGCCACCGTGAAAGATGAATAGTTGGTGATAGTAGTAGCTTTAGCCCTTTTGATGCAATAATCAACATCCATGATGATGTATGCCTTTTTTTGTTTTGGAATAGAGCTGATGGATCCCATGAAGTCAATCCTCCAAAGATCAAAAGGATCTAGAGGTTGGATCCACTATTAAGGCTTTTCAATTTATGTGATCATCCCTCTGTCATGTTGGCACCTATCATAGGAATACAAGAAGTGATGGGCATCCTTGAAGATCATGGGCCAATAATACCCTACCATGAGAATCTTAATGGTTGTTTTCCTCCCAGCATAGTGGCCACCATAAGGGCCTTTTTGTGCATCTTAGAGGACTTGAAGTTGATTTTCATCAAGGACACACCATCATACCAGGTCATCTACGTAACCCTTATAGAGATTGCCTATGATTTCTATGAAGTGCTTGACCTACTGAAGAAACTACTATTTTTTCTTATTATCCCACTCTTGTGGTATCTCCTATGTGAGTAGATACGAGAGGATGTGATTGTACCAATTTATTTCCTTGGGATTATGTGCATTAATGGCACTAGTAAAGAGAATTTCATTAGGAATTGATCAAATAGTCGGTCCTTATCCTCTTTGTTGTCTCATCATAATTGAGACAAGTGGTTAGCTACCACATTCTCAGTTTCCTTTCAGTTAGTCATCATTAAGTCAAACTCTTGGAGGATCACCAATCACTGTATGACACAGGGGCTCACCATTGGCTTGTTCATCAAGAACTAGAAGGCACTATGATCAGTGTGCACAAAAATTTTGTATCTAAGAACATAGTGCTTGAATTTCTCTAAGGCATATATCACTTTCATGAGTTCATTTTCAGTGGTGGTGTAGTTCAGTTGTGCACCCACAATGCATCTACTTATATAGTGCATGTAGTATGGATGTTTCTGATCATCCATCTATGTAAGCACAACCCCCAAAGCATAATTTGATTCATTTGCCATGATGTGCAATAGTATAGACCAATTTGATGCTTGTAGAATTAGAGTTCCTACAAGTTTTTGCTTCCACTACTAGAATGCATTCTCACATTTTTTGGTCTAGACAAATAATGCATCTTTCTTTGTAAGCTCTACCAATGGCTTAGTAATCTTTGAGAAGTTTTTAATGAAGCACCTATAGTAACCAATGTGGACAAGGAATGACCTCACATCTTTCATGGTTTCTAATTGTCTAGTTATTCCTTGGATGATCCTTACATTTTCTGGGTTTACCTTGAATCCTTTACTTGAAATTTGATGTCCCAAGATAATTTCCTCTTAGATCATTAGGTGGATCTTCTACCAATTGAGTCTTAGGTATGTCTTCACACATCATTGAAGAACTTGCTCAAGGTGGTCCAAGGCTTACTTAAAGGTAGCCTTGTAGGTAGAGAAGTCATCCATGAATACTTCTACCCTACTATCGATCTATTATTGGAAGATTCTTAGGACCAACCATTGGATTGTAGTGGGAGCATTGCATAGGCCAAAGGGCATCTTCCTATATGCAAAAGTCCTCCACGGACTTGTGCATGTTGTCTTGGCATGGTCCTTTGGTGCTATTTGGATTTGGTTATAGCCACTATAACTATCCAAAAAGTTATAGTAACAATGCCTCATAAGGGTGTCCAATAGCTAGTCCAAAAATGACAATGGAAAATGGTCTTTATAGGTTGTCATGTTCTATAGCTAAAAGTATATACAAACTCTCCACTTTTCTCCTTTCTTTGGTATAATAACGAGTGGACTAATCCACTTACTATCCATAATTGGGTAGATGAACCTAGCCTTGAGGAGTTGTTCAATCTTCCCCTTGATGATTTGCTTGAGTTTTGAGTTCAAGTGTCTTTGTAGTTGCCTTTTTGTCTTGATTGATTCTATATAGATTCTATGCTAGCATATCCTAGGATCAATTTCTATTAGCTGATGACATGGCCAGGCAAAGGTTATTGATCATTTATTCATAACTTCCAACAATTTCTTCTTCTATTCAGGAGTAAGTGTGACATTGATAATTACTGGTAGAGCCTTTAACTTAAGGGGCTCTTGCTTGAAAGTATTAGGGATCTCCAACTCTCCCCAATATATCTCACTTTATGCATTAGAGACTTGGTGATGGAGCTGCTCTAATTTGTCCATGCTTTCAACATAGGAGCTAGTGAGGCTCTTAGCTAGTTCCATGCATATTATTGATCCAACCTCAATATCTATTGTTAGCAATTGGGTATCCTCCTTTTTAGTGGCTATTATGTATAGGCACCTTTGAATTTTAGTCATCTATGCACACTGATTACATGCTTAAAGTGATGTTCCTTTGATGGCCCCGTAATGGCATCGTGTAGCATTGTACATGATGCATGAAACTCTTTTCTTCTCAATCTTTCCAAATTCATTTTCCTTGGAAATATCTAAGGAAAGGTCTAAAATTCCCAGATTTTCATCAATGGTGCTCAAGCATGCTCTTCCCATGATAATAGGGAAGTCCCCTTTGCAATTCTCCACATGGATCACCAGAAAATCAATAAGATAGGATCACCCAAAAATAGTGGTCACAATGTCTTCAATCAATCCCAAAGGAATAGTGGTTGATTGGTCTGCTAACTCTTGTTTGATGTTACTCTTTTTTAGGGGAGGTAGGTTCCAAGCTTTACACATCTCTTATGATATCAAGTTAACTTCGGAACCTAAATCTAAAAGATCCTTACAAGGTTTATTTTTCGAAATCTGCAAGTAAACAAAAGGACTCCTAGGATCAACTCTCTTCTTAGGAAAATGATTGACCTTGATCCAATCTATAACCACATGGGATCAAAATGAAAGTATGCAATTGGGGGTACTTTGGTTTGAAGGTTGCTTGATAGGAATCTTAGAAGTTGAAGTAGCAAGGTTGGTAGCCAAGGTGTTTACAAGGGCTTCCTAGGACTATTGGTTTTGAAGAATGACCTCTTATGAGGCTTTGATTCAAGACCAGTCGGTTGAGGAGCCAATTATAAGTTTAGTGCCCTTGTAGTGTTTATTTCCTATGGCTCGGTACATATTTCACCTTGCATAGATGGGGTAGGTAGTAGAGGTATTGATGATGGTGGTGTAGGAGTGGATGGTTGTTGAGGAGAATAAAAGACAATGGGACCTCCCCTCTTGGAGAAGATGCTCTATAGTACTCTAGAGGATAGTAGTGGTATGAGAAGGAAGCATGACTAGAAAAGTCATGTGGAGAGACTAATTACTAAAAGTAATAACCATAAGGATCAAGTTGGCAATAAGGGTAATTTTGCCTTGTAGGTGACATCCCTCATGATTGGGGGTGTTGCCATTAATGGTATTGTTCTTAAGGTTGAGGTGATACTCCACTCAGATAGTATGCTTATTAGAGGAACTACTTCCAATAGTTTTCTTGTGGATAAGGCAACCTCCTGGGTACTTGTTATTTTTTTAATATAGGATTTAAAGCATACACCCATGATTCTTGTAGGTGTGACAATATGGGACAACATCCCTTGGGATGTTTATTTGACAAATGTCACACCCATCATCATCAATCTATGAATCTGCAACCCCCTCTACTACTACAATTTTACCTTTATCCTTGTGATATTTTCATTCAGCATCCTTTTTCTTCCTTTGTTCATGGCCACTTCCTCCTTAATCTTTATGTTCCTCTACAATCTTCAAAGTAGTTTGGAACTTCTCATCTAAGGAGTTCCACATCTTATCTACCTTGGCTGATATTTCAGTAACAGATTTCTAGATTAACAAGGTTTTCCTTTGCACCACTTCATCAAGTGATTCCTCCTCTTCATTCTCATAGAAATGAACCTCCCTCTTGTGGATGGAGGGGTCTCCGTTATACTCTTCTACACTTTTCCACTTTTCAATTCTTCTTCCTCTTTGGCCACTTTCTCTATGAGCCTTTGAATCTGATGGGTTCTTAGCTTTGAAAGTCTCCCTTGGGCATAGACCCCAAGGGTTCTCCTTATTTCAATTTTGAGCCCATCTATGACATGGTGCAACTAATCTCGTTGGGAGTATCCATGGCATGGGCATTGATGTAACAAAGAGTAGTACTTGCCCAAGGCCACATTCAAGGACTCATGAGTACCTTGTTTCTAGCCTTGGATTTCCTCCACAAATTGAAAACTTTGAAGTATGTTTGATATTTATCATTAAACAACTCCAACATTGTACTCCATCATCAAATGGATTCTAGCTCCAAGGATCGATATTAGCATTTTGTTTCTTTTATGAGTGTTCTTGGAAACAGTTTTAGCTTTTGTCATTCATTTTCCACATTTTGCAAGGCACAAGCATCAAGGAAGGCTTGTAAATGATTATATGGATCTAAATTATATCCCCCCTCAGACTTGGGGATATTGTTCATATCCATCCATTTGATATAGCTATTCTTTAAGTACCTAGTGGGAATTCTGATAGCCTCTGAAATATTCAACATATTCCTTGTAGCTAGTTAATAATGGCTCATCATAGTCATAATGGTCTTGGTGGCCCTTATCATGGCCATGATTTCTATGATGAGTCTTGTTGTGCCTCTATTCTCTGTGACATTCATTCCCTTGTTGTTGTTCATGCTCCTAGTCTTTGTTGCTCAACAGGATCTACAATCATCCCTATCCCACCAGTCACATCCATTATGATCTCTATTGCTCTTTCCATGGTCCTAGCCCATGCTTCTCTTGTTGAGGTTGGAGGAGGAAGATGATAAAGGTGAAGAGAAAGGAGAGTCAACACTGGAATGATGGTATTGCTTCCTCTTCTTCGGTTCCTACCCAGATCACCATGTTTGTCTTTCTCTTGGTGCTTGTCATTATACTTGCCTCTAGATGAATGACTTTGGTTGTTATCCTATTCATTTAGGGACTTTGGTTGTTATCCTATTCATTTAGGGACTTAAATTGCTAGAGCAAGAGTGAGCTCTCATCATCTCCTTATTGAGACAGGTTGTTGGATAAATTTACCAAGAAAAGAATATCTTTGCAAATTGTGCAAATAATGCATAGAAGATGAAGAACATATTTTTCTATTTTGCCCATCTTTGGCTCACATTCAAATGAATTATACTATTAACTATAATTTGCTAATTGTTTTCTTTTAAAATGACCTTATTTGCTTAGGGCATTATATCAACGATGTTTTCAACTTCCTTTAACAATATGTTGAGGCTTTGTAACCATCCAACAAATCGATTGTGATTTCTTTGATGTAAGAAAAATTTCGAGTTTCATTATGTTCTTTGCATGCAATGGGCTTAATGGTTGTGATGTTCTTAACATGTATAGTAGCTTTCATGTTAATTTTTTATCTCTTCCTTTTAATCTTATTTAGGGAGTGTTGGAATTTGAAATAATTGAAACATAGGTACACCCCAAGATATATAGTTCACATAAAACTTTATAACTCAACATTGCCAAGTAAAATCAAACCCATAACTTAGAGTTTCCAAATCAAGAGTTTTACCACTAGGCTAACATCTCATTATTTCCTTCTAATCTTATTTGATTATGATTTTCATACTCAGTTCCATTTATGTGTCCTCTTTCTTATTTATTAGATTTTCAGTAGAGGGCAAGGATCTTATAGTTAAAAAATTATCATTACCTAGAGCATCAATTCTCCTATTGCTAAATAGGAAGTGGGAGGGCTGGTGGATAAGTGAAGCTTAATCTTGAGGTGTTGGGGAACTTGAACATATGTTTTTTAACTTTGGAAGCAAACACCTTATCATCACTTCAAGTAATATTACTTAATGTAGCAATGTTCCAATTATATCATTTGAATTCTTGCCTTTAACCTTTCTAGAATACGTTTGTTTCGCGATAGCATGTATTTCAAAGGAGGAGATTTTAACAGGCTGAGATATTTAATGGGGAAATGGCGGTAATTCGGAGGCATTTGAGAAAGGCGACCTCAAGAATGAAGCCCCTTTTGAGCGGCGCCAAATTACAGCACATTCTCCCTTGACTCGCACGGCACATGCACATTCGAGGAGCTAAAATCGGTTTCTTGAAAAACGGAATGAAAAAATAAAAATTGAGAAGAACATGTTACACTCCTTCGGTTCAACGAAAACGTACAAGCCACGCAACCATACAAATTGAATCACAGAAGAAAAGTCGACCCTGCAATGCCTTTCAGGAAAATCCATCGTGTCTACGACGATCGCTTAAACAATCGATACTTACATACAGACATGCATACACGCGCGTCCTGCGCTGGGTCCGGTGGCGAAGATGAACAAATTTCCAGAGTTTAAAAGGAAAAAAAAACGGAAAAAAATTAAAACAGCAAAACGAAAAAGGCAGGGGCGGGGCGTGGTCAGAATTCGGTGCCACAGCGCTTGTCGTTGAAGGCGGTGACGCTGCCGGGGGTGACGCCGACGAAGAGATCGTAGCACTTGACGCGCACGTGGTACGTGGGGGAGCTCCAGCGGCCGACGTGGAAGTGCACGCGCGTGTACATCTTCACGCGCACCGCCACCGCCGCTTCGGCGGCCGCCTCGTCAGCCATCCTGGCCGCCACGTCAGCGGGCAGGCGGCCGCCGGCGCCGGCGTGCGCCGTGAAGAGCGGGCGCAGGTACCGCGTGTTCCGGCGGGGGCTCTCGAACGCCGGGATGCGGGCGCCGGCGACGCGCACGTCGTCGTACATGACGTAGGCGTCCACGTCGTCGAAGCGCACGGCCACGTGGCGGTTGGGGTTGCGCAGGCGCAGCACCAGGCGCAGCGCCGCCGTGACGGTCCGGTTGGCGGCGCTGACGTGGAAGCGCTGCGCCTGCGCCTCCTCCACGTAGAAGCGCGGCTTGCGTGGCTGCAGCGTCAGCCAGACCAGCAGCATGGCCAGTCCCAGCACCAGCAGCGTCCCCAGGAAAATCTTGCAGATCCATGTTATTATCACCACTCTTCTCCTCTGTCTCCTCGTCATCTTGTCAATCACTTCCTGATACATTTTGCCTGCTCTCGCAGTCGCAGCCACGGCTCCGCAGTTGCAGTCTCGGCTGCAACGATGCCCCGTCATATTATGGTGTTGTTGTTCTTGCGGTTGTTGGGAAAGTGTTAAAGTATGGAATGGAATTTGTTCCATGCTTGTGCCCCTGCCCAAAGGTTTACTCCATTCATGGCTCTCCTGGATTTCTGTTGTTCTGGTGAGGTTCATGAGCTTCGACTTTCCTTGTGTTTTTTTTTTGTTCTTTTTCTTCTTCTTTTGTCTTGTTTTGTCTTGGTGGCGATCCCTGTCGGTGGCTTGTGCAGTCCCAGAGGTGTTTTTAAGTATTTTTTGCGTGGTCGGCTGGCTAGCTTCTGATTTTGTTGTTGGCTTCTGAACTGCTTTTGCTGCGCCGTCCTCCGGAACCTGGGCCACTCTGCAAGCTTCCATGATTTCGAAAAAGGATCGTGGTAAAGCTCTCGTTTGGACTTTGGCCTGACGCCACATGATTCTAAAGTTCCAGTCGTGGTTTCACCGCGGAAAAGTTTCCCGTGTACGCGACTCAGCCGATTTCAGCGTTAGAATGCATACAGATTGAAACCAAAGAAGATAAAATAACGCCTGTTTGGTTTGCCATAGAGCTCGCTACAATCGAGTGTTCTGCAATTTCTCAAAGTCAAAGCGGTTTTAACAGCCGAAAATTAACATAAAGGCTGCAGTACGTTGCTCTTCATTTCGACGTTTGACAATCTTTGTGCCAAATTTCTTTTCAATTACTGAACATAAAAATATCGTTTAACCCGCCTGGTAGCCATAACTTTTTGGCTTAAGTATTTCTTTTGCACTACAGTCAGGCCGGTTATATTAAAAGGGGGGCAATAAAACCAATAGATGCAAGATTCCGGAGACGGCTTAACGCTGAAGTATGGTTTCAAGGGGCCACCACGACCGACTTACCGAACAAGCACTCTTTTATAAAACATACAATCGAAGGACCACCACATTAAGATACATCATATTACGACTCCTATAAACTAAACGGAAATTAGAGAAAACATCTTAATACTAACCTAAAAGGTTTGGGATAGAGGGGATGTTAGAATCCTAAAATTATTATAATATAGATACACCCCAAGATATATTATCTAATTAGATCTTTATAATTCAGCATTGCCTACTAAAATTGAATCCATGATTTGGAGCTTTCAAATTAAGACTTCTACCACAAGGCTAATACCTCATTGTATAAGGTCTTGAATAAAGGTTTATTCACTCTAATTACGTTTAACTAAGATGAAAAAGGGTTCCACCATTTTCTCAACTACCCATAGTAGTTGCACCCTTAGAAAAATGATAAATAATGGAGCAACACAAATTTTAGACAATATACAAGCTTCATGGACGACATAATCAAAACAATGCCTAGATTAAAGACACAAAAAGAAAGTAGAAAACCATTTATACACAAGTTTTCTAGAATGTGCATAATGTTGAGGAGGATGAAACACCATGTGACATTGCAAGTCAAGTTTCTAAAATTAGGCAAAACTCATCCTCAGATATTTGTTATAGGGAATGCTAAGTCAATCAAGCACTATTAACGAGGTAGTCCCCAATAGAAGGGGCCATATTGGAACCCTAAAATACTTATATTATAGGCATGCCCTAGGATATATCACTTGGCATTGTCCACCAAAACTAAACCTATGACTTGGAGCTTTCAAAACAAGAGTCTTACCACTAGGCTAATGCTTCATTGTTGGTAGTCCTCAATAGAAAATAAAATACAAGTATACTATGGTATCAAGTTCCTCAAGAGAATAAAGTAGAACTCCAAGCAAATAACAAAACCCACAAATGGGACCAATATACAAGTAATATCCAAACTAGCTATGCTAACACTAGCCAAATAAAATATCCTTAAGAATAAAATGCCACAAGTGTTGACAAATTTATTTAATTCCACTAACTCAATGTTAATGCAATTGTCAGTTAGATATTGCTATTAAGGAGAGCTTGAAATATATGATGCTATTATGTAGGATTTTTGTGATGTTAACCTTGAAATTTAAACATTAGTCTTTTCTTTTAAACAAGAAAACATAGGGGAGTAGCTCAAGCCCTACCCACATAACAAGGTAGATGTAACTTATGAGACAAGAGTGTCCCACCACAAGGCTACTCCATTGCTACACATTCATAATCAAAGATAGGAAAATTGAACCCACAACATGCTAACCAAGAGATGAGTGTCCTAATCAATATGTTGGTCATATTTTTTTAAATGTTATTTGATAATATTTGAAAATACATGTTACAAGGAAAAAGAAACTTTTAGAGAGAAAAATTGGGCATTATAACATGATATAAGTGTTTAAATGGTAGGTGGGAAAGAGGGGCATCCCTAAAGCAAAAGCGAATGCAAATATGTTTAAAGTAAACAAAGGAACTCATTGCAAAACATTAATTCAAAGAACATTGAAGTAGAACATTAAATAAAATAACCAAAAAATCCCCAACATCCAAAAAATTGACCACTATTAATCATAGTGATTTGACCATTGAACTATATAAGAAACTAGATTCTCCAACAAAGTGGCTACTTGCCTAATAATATCGTTGATAGGAATAATGGTTTCATGTTACAAAGTTTAACATTTATATGCTTTTCATCTAAGATATAGTGACCATGAATAATATTTTTACTTGAGTTGCTTCACCAAGATTGGCAAAGTACAACAAAGATCATCATAACAAGATAGGAGATTAGTGGGAAGAACACATGCATAGATGATACCTCCCACACTCTTCAAAATAAGTTCCAAAGAAGAGGACTTGAGAGGAGCCCTTTGACCTGCATTTTGCTTGTCTAAGGAAGAGGGCCATGCAACATGATATGATACATTGTTGTGGTAAATGCTTTACTAGTTTGAAACATATGATCATTGGGGCTCTTCCTAGGAGCCAATCAGCAACTTCAAAACTAGACATACGCTTAAACTTGCTAGGGTCTGTTGATATGGAAAGTTAGGTCGCAACATAAACTAATGCACAACATGCAAAAATGCATGATTTTGCAAGGTTATTCCCTAGGGCACCTTGATTTAGGTATGAATAGTCTAGGAATAAGTCTCAGTGAAAGAGGAAAGTGATTGATAATTTTAAAGAATATTAAATTTAAAAACATTAATTACTTGCAAATAGAAATATTAGAGATGAAATAACTAGAAAATATCATAATATTAAGTAAATAATAAAATGACAAAATAAGAGTTCAAAGAAAAAAGACTTAGTAGAATCATATTCACAAGTTACAAGTTGTGATAATAGTAGTAAGTAGCCATGATAGTAATACATAGCAGCATCAGTAGGTAGCATCAACATCTTGCAAAAAACAACACCATCCAGTAACAACTACTATCAACAATAGCAATAAGCATCCAACAACAATAAGTTGCAAGTAATAATACTAGGCAACGAGTTTCATGTAGCAACAGTAACACTACTATTGAAAGGGAGAAGGAATATAGGATGGGAAAGATGGTGAGACTAAGATAAGAGAATGGAAGCAAGAAGGAAAAGAAAAAGAAGCTTTTTTCTTCCTGCTTGTTGATGATTTCTTTTGTGCATGACGATCATTTCTTGTATTTTTTTTCCTTTTCTTGTTTCCTTTTTTCCTTTTACGAGAATAAGAAAAAGTGGCCACATGCCCTCCTATTTGTCCATCATTCATGATTTATTATGCCAAGTGTGGTGAATTAGATATGATGATGCAAGATGATACTTGCATAGCATGCCCGATAGGTTGGGCTAGGATAACTCTTGGTCTATCCCATTTGGCCCTTCATAGAAGATGAATGCTTGAATCAATTAGGAGAAGTAGCAACATCAAGAGAAGTGTGAATCATTGTAAGAATTATATAGGAGCATGCAAAACTCTAATGAAGGCAATAATTAAAGCTATGTAAAAGAAAGAAAAAATCATAAACAACAACATGGTGAGATACTAGTGCTTTTGAGGCATTTTGAACGTAAAAAAAGAGTGGGAGAGGCAATCTCAAAGGAAGAATTCAGATGCTCCTTGGAAATGGATGTTTTTTTATTAGGCTAGGTGAGAATAATGGTAGCAGAAGCTCTTATAGTGATGGATATTGTCATTTGGGTTTTCTTTTTTTTTTTAAAGGGAAAAGAATTGGTGTGGCATGATTGATAAGGAAGCTTGAAAGTGGAAATAATCTCAATAATTGATGGGAACACTGTTACTTAACTTTAGTTTATTTTACACTCAATTACGTTTATGAAACAAGCTTTCATCATGGAAGTAAGGATAAGGCCCCATTGATGGGCTATGTTGATAACAACATCAAGCCCTATCCAAACTAATGAAGAACTTATTTCTAAAACATCAGTTGTTCCATCACTTTTTTTGATTTTTTAAATACTAAATACACCTAAAGAATTTTAATTCAATGCCTTAAGGATTTTATTAAGAGACATAAATAGACCAAGTTACGATCTTATAGTCCCTCAATAAGTATGTTAACAACTTTAATCATGAGCTTCTTGGTGGCTTTGGACAAGAAGAATCAAACCAATTGTTGTTGTTATTGTTATTGAAGGGAAGGAAAGGAAGGAACTCTAGTATTGTGTTAATGTTATGAACTCAAAGTATAGTCACAATGAATCATGGTTAGGCATGAGAAAGAATGAACTTTACATTCCAACAATTGAATGATAACTCAAATCATTTCTAGCACATCATGAATTTCTCAGATTGAGTTATCTCATCATAATTTAAGATGGATCATCAAATTATAAAAATAACTCAAAATTATACAAGTCATCTTAAATAAATGCAACTCAAAGGAAAATTCCATGGCATTAAGTCAACTTCAAAGGTAGCACCATAAAACAACATGTAGGTAATAAGCAACTTAATAAGATATGATTCTTATGACTTAGCATCAAGGAAATCATTTTTAAATTTAGTTAATGAAGAAAGAAAGGGTTACAAGCATTCCCATAATTTGTAGAGTACACTTAATAAAAACTGATCATTGAATTCAAACATTTTTAAAGTTTACTTCTGCACCTATATGCATATAATCCTAAAGCTATATGCTATCCATGGTACTACAATAAGATAGGATATTATAAATGTAATAAGATAAAATACATATGATATCTAATGCATTACCCACACACACACACACATTTATAACTATAATTTATTAAATTACTAATCTACTACGCATCCACGTGGAACATCGGTATAAAAATGTTTAAGGTGGAATGCATTGAAGTTTCTAGTGAATTTTTCACCTTGAAGATTAGCTATCTTGTAAAAAAATTAGGGGCTACAACTTCCATAACTTGGTATGGTCCTAACCACATTGGTGAGAACTTAGTTTGAGGATCTTTTTTCCTAGAATCTCTATATCTTTTCAAGACTAGATTACCTATTTGAAAAGATTTAGAAGCAAAATTTTTATCAAACCATCTTTTAATAATGGTTTGATGATTTGACAAGTTTTCAATTGTTGTTAAATGTTTAAGTTCAACATTCCAAATATTATAAGATCTAGCGATAAGAGTTGCATCAAGATTTAGATAATCTAGAAAATATTCATAAGTATGGGTTTGTAAGTTGTGGGGTAATATAGACTTTTGATCATAAACTAGTTCAAAAGGAGTGGATTTGAGATATTATTTGTAATAAATATGATCTTCCCATATGACCCATTTTACTTTTTCATGCCAAGATTTTGGGTTATCATTAATCATCTTTTTGACTCCATCTAGAAGAATTTTTTTGAAAGATTCTTCTAATCTGTTTCCTTAAGGGTAATATTCTGTAATGTATTTGGTTAGGACTTCATTATTCATAGTCCATTCAATGATTTCCACTGAGATGAAGGTAGGATCATTGTTAACCACTAGTGCATATGGATGTCCATATCGGGTTATGATAACTTCCTTACGAAATTTAATAACCTCATAAGATGTAGCTCTTCTAGTTGGTTTGGTTTCTAGCCAACATGTGGTATAGTTAGTTTCCAATAAAATAAATTTATGCTAGCTTGATGATGGTGGGTTGATGGCTTTGATAAAGTCAAGAGCCCATTGTGAAAAAGGTCTTACTTTGATAATGGATTGTAGATGCGTTGAGTTTTTAGAATCCCTTACTTTGAATATTTGACATTGGATGTAATGTTTTGATATATTATAAGCATTAGTGGTCATAGTTGGCTACTAACAACTAGCCTTTGTAATCTTGTGAGTTAAATATTGATAGCTTATGTGTCCTTCATCATGTAAGCCTTTTATCACATTATTGGCTTCTTCTCTATCTAAACACCTAAGAAGAACTCCTTTAAAGTTCTTTCTGAAAAGAGTGCCATTAATTAAGGAAAATTTAGAGCTTTGAAAATTAATAATTTATGCTTGTACCTAGGTAAATATAAATTACAATGATGAAAAGTTAAATAATATTTGATATCTTTGTACGAAGGATCATTTAAGTAGTTTGGTGCAAATGAAACTAGTTCATTATTTTCAATTTGGAACATGTATAGGTATGGGTTCAAGCTTAAATGGGGCTTTTGGCTTTTCTAGGTTTGATTCTTAGGCTATTAATTTGGTTAAACTAGTTCCTTTTACTAGTTTGGCTATCTTCAATTGAATGTCATATTATTGCAACTTTACAATCCATTTGGTTCTTTTTTTCAAGGGATCTTGAAGTTTTACTAGAGTAACTATAGTAGGATCTAGAATGATTATGATAATATTTGACTCTAAAAGGTAAAATTGAAACTTGCTTAAATATTTAACTACTAAATATAGTTGTTTTTCTATGGGAGAGTATCTCAACTCAACATCTTTAAGTGAATCAAACATATAAGTGATAGGGTATTCTTTCTTGATTAGCTATCTGTAAGTCAAAATGACAGCTATTGTATGATCACTTGAAAAGGAATATAAAAATAAATCATTTTCGTACTAAGGAGCAACTAAAAATGGAGCTTTAACTACAACTTCTTTTATAGCTAAGAAAGCATTTTTATGTTCGATGGTCCATGTAATATCCTCATCTTTCTTTAGCATTGTGTTAAGAGGGCTTACTAGTTTAGGAAACATAGGGATAAATCACTCAATAAAGTTAATCTTCCCAAAGAAAGCTCTTAAATCCTTTCTAGATAAGGGATAAATAATTTCTAGGATAGCATTGACATGTTTAGGATTAAGAGAAATACCTTCTCTTATCACTATGTGACTAAGGAATTTTCCACTTTGTACAAAAAATACAAATGTCTTAGCATTTAATATCATATCATATTTCCTACATCTTAAAAATATATTTTTAAGATATTGAATATGAGTTCCTCTATCATGTGAGAAAACTCTTAATTCATCTAAATAAATGACTATTTTTTCCTTAATTATTCACTCAAAAGTTTTATCCATGGCATGTTGAAAGGTTGATCCTACATTCAATAATCCAAAAGGAATTTTGGCATATTGAAATTTTCTCCATTTTGTTATGAAAGTTGTTTTATGTTTATCATTCTTGTTCACAAGAATTTTCTTGTAGCCTAAGTATCCATCTAAGAACAAGGACATTTTCGCATTATTTAATACTTGAAGTAACTCCTCCATAAGTGAAAGTGGATAGTTATCCTTAATGTAAGATGCATAATTGTATCTCTCCTGATTTCTTCCATAGGGGACTAAGTTTTAAACCTAACTAGAATGTCTAACTAGATTTATGATTTTAGATTCCAAGATTTTATCAATTTCCCTTTTCTTTAAGGGTTTGATTTTATGATTGATTGGTCTTAATTTGTTTTCTAAAAAGTTTAGTTTCGACTCTAACTAGTATTGTGTGAGTAGTGATAAGTGGGTTATAAACCTTTAAATCATCATAGGACTGGGTTAAAACATCATTGAATTCATGTAGTGGTGTGATTAACATACCCTTTTTTTTAGAATGTAAATTTTTACCTAATCGAATAAGGTGTTCTTGATTTTTCTTTTTGACTAAAAAAATTTTAGTTTTTGCAAATACTTGCTAATTTTTATGTTATAGTATTTTAATTTCATTATTCATTTTCTCAAATTGAGCTTTCCTAGTAATAGCATTGGTTGAAACTTCATTTATAAGGATTGACTCATTGGAATAAGTGTCTACAAGTTCAAGAATTTGATCATAAAAATCACCTTAACTAGTAAAAAAAACAAGTCATTTGATGATCATCATCAAACACTTGGTAAAGATAGCACATTATTAAGGATGAAGTAACAATCAATCTTTTCTATGATGATTTTAAAACCCCAAGCTCCATAAGAAAACGAAAGATCAAGAACATAAGTAGCTTGGGTTAAAGCATCAGGAATGTGGTTTTCATTCCTAGGGATATGTTCTAATGTCATAAGATCAAATTCCTCCAATAATTGTAATACATTTGTCTTGTATGCTTTCATTAAAGCATCCTTATTTTTATAAACATTGTTGATTTGATTCACAATAAGATGTGCATCATTGTAAATATTTAGCTTTACAAGATCAAAATAAATAGTATACTTTAGTCTATGGATTAAAGCTTCATATTCAACCATGTTATTCATCACAGGCTTTGAAAAATGAATGACCTTAAGTTTTGAATCTTCCTTAGGGGTAATTAACATAGTTTTAGCATCACATCCTTGTTTTGATGAGGCTCCATCAATCCTAAGTATCAATGTATTCAAGTTATTAGCATCTCAAAAGCAAGCTATTTAATCCATATAAGTATTATCATCATCATAAATTGGATTATCATTTGAGGATTGGATAGTGATGATTTTACTAATATCTTTATCTTTACTAATTGGTGGAGGATCACTAGATAAAAAAATATTTTCATCATATTGGTAAAAAGGTAGTGTGTTAATGTGAAGTTTAGAAAGCTTCATATAAGTTTGGTAATAGGATGTGGCATAGGTATGGATATAAGGGTTTATGTTAGGTAAGGAGTCATTCATTGGATTAAAATTTTTTTCTAGCTTGTACTCATCAAAACTAAGATCAATGACTTCCATAAAGTTTACACTTTGATCTGTTGTTATGAGATGAGATTCATTAGAACTTGAGATAACATGACAATAGGAAGGTTTTCTAGGAATTATTGCATGCTAGATCCTCCTTTAATTAGAAGAATAAGTTGTGAGAAATCAGATCTAAAGAAACCTCCAAAATTAGGCATTGAAGATAAGTGATAGCAACATGTAATAAGTAGGTTTCATATCAACTACTAAAGATGTCTATGTGACATGAGAAATTAGAATACTACTTTAGGAAAATTTGAATATATTTAAGTGATCCTACTATATAGATGTTTGATCCATCAAGTTGGATAACACTTCTTGTTTGGGAAATCATTTGGGCTTCTAATGTTTTACATAACTTAAGAGGAATTACATATATGGTAGCTCCTGAATTCATTAGACAATTATGAATGTTCTTTCTTAGTATGACTAAAGTGGTTAGGAAAGGAAGTTGGTCTTTCTTGGCCTATTGGTGAAGAATGAGTGTTTCAAGGATTCTAGCTCCATCTACAAAATGAACTTGTTTTCCATTCATAGGAGTCTTACCTTTATCTATATATTCACTAATCAATCCATATATGGCTTATTTTTCTTTATTAAATTGCAATAGTTCATACATGGATATGTTGGCCTTAACCCTTTTCAAATTCTCTATAAGATCATAAGTTTTCATCTCACTCATAGGCTTAGGTTGATTTTGGTTGGAATGATTATGGATTTGTAATGATGTTCTAGGATATGTTTATTGTTGAAATGTATTATTTTGTTTTTGTTTTCTAGGAGGAACATATGTGTTTTCCTTTGGGTTACTAGAGTTATTCATGATGTTACTAATCTTCCCGAATTATACATTTATAAGGATAGGTTCATTAATCATAACTTACTCAAAGGATGCTATTGGTTAATTTTTAGTTTCACTAGGGATTTATAGAACCATTAGCATGGCTTTTTCCTTTTTTTTCTTTTGTAATTCTTATGTGATATCCTCGTATAAGACTTGAAATTAAGGGTAATACTTCTTAGAATGTTGTCTAGTGTTTTGTAACCTAAAATATTTACTAAGAGATAGTTCTTCTAGGTTTTCATTTTCCTCATTATGTTGATTTATTATTTTAACATTCTTTTGCTTTAGTTCAATCACTTTATTAAAAAGATTTTGTAGGATGGCCAAGGCTTGGTTCATTGGAGGTTAACTCTTAGCTCTAAGTAGGTTGAAGGTTTGCATTGTCTCATGGATAGAGATAGAAGGTATTGAGGGAGGGTTGATAATAGATTAGATTAAGGTATTTGATTGGTTATTTTAGGCCAATTTTTTGAGGAAATATTGAAGAGGAAACATTTAAATTTTGAATATTTGGTAAAGAGTTAAGGTTTAGAGGGTTGTCTTAAAAAGAATTCTTAACCATTGGGGTTTAGGAACCTAGGCAAAGAGTGTGGAATTGGGATTGTAAAGACTTAGTGAGAGTGATCTATTCAAGTTTGCTTGCTTTGGACATGGCTCCTTGTAAGTTGGTGATATTAGGATTAGATTTGATTACATATGCAAAGGAAGAATCAATTGTAGAGAGGAAAAAATTTAAGATTCCTTCTAGTTGTGGATGCATCTTGCTAAGAACTTATGATAATTATTGGGGGAAACTTAAATTGTAATTTCTAATTATTTCTCCACAAAGCTTTTTGAGGGTAGTAAAGTTAGTAGAGGTTGTAGCAAGACTAGTAAACTTGTCAAATTGTGAGAGAAAACAAGATTTGAAGTTTTTCTAGGTTGAGATTAATGAATTGGAAAAGGTTAGAAATCATAGAGTTCCTATGCCTTGGAAGGTAGTAACAAAATGCCTACAAGTCACATCATGTCAAATTATGTTATAGATGCCTAGTAATGTCTTGAAATTTTGAAGATGTTGATGAGCATAATTGAAAGAGGGATTGAAAGAAAGGGAAGCATGTTGAAGAGGTTTTGGGATGGTGTTGTTATAATTTGAAAGGATTATTAACCAAAATTTGGGCAGCAAGGTTTATCATTTTTGAAGAATGTGAGGACTTAGATTTAGGTCTTGTAGGAATATAACTTGGAAAATGATCAGCTAAAAAGTTTTATTTTGTTATTTTCCTAGTTTGAGGCCAAAGAGTTTTACTAGGTCTAATCATAAACTAAGTTAACAACAAAGAATTTTTTTTTTTAATTTTTTGGATTTTTTAATTAAAGTAGGAAAGAAAGAAAAGAAAAGGAAATTAAAACTAAAGGCAAGATAACATAGGAATAAAATTTGGTTAAGGGAGACCATGATGGTGGCCCTCTATCTAGTGCTAGAGAGGGATGTTGATGTGGAAATTTAGGTAGCAACGTAAACTAATGCACAACACCCAAAAATATAGGATTTCGCAAGGTTATTACCTTAGGTACCTTGCTTATGAGCATGGATATCTAGGGAATAAGTCTCAATGAAAAAGAAATGTGACTTATAACTTAAAAGAACATTAATTTTGAAAAAATTAAATTACTTGTAAACAAAACTATTGAAGATGAAATAATTAGAAAAGATCATAATATTAAGTAGATAATAAAACAAAAAAAAAGAGTTCAAAGAAGAAAGACGTAGTAGAATCATAGTCACAAGTTACAAGCTGTGATGGTAGTAGCAAGTAGCCATGATAGTAGTATATAGTAGCACCAATAGGTAGCATCAATAGCTTGCAAACAATAATACCATCTAGTAACAACAACAATAAGAATCCAATAGTAACAAGTTGTAGGTGTTAACACCAGGTAGGGAGTTGCACATAGCAATAGTAATACTAATATTGAAATGGATAAGGAATATAGGATGAAAAAGATGATGAGGCCATAATAAGAGAAGTGAAGAAAGAAGAAAAACAAGAAGAAGTTTTTTTCTTTCTACTTGCTGATAATGTCTTTTGTGCTTGAGAAGACCTTTTATAGGATTTCATCCTTTTCTTGTTTCCTCTTTCCCTTTTATGGTAATAAGAAGAAGTGGCTACATGTTCTTCTACTTGTCCATCATGCATGATTTATTTTAACAAGTATAGTAGATTAGAGATGATAACACGAGATGCTAATTGTGTAGTGTGCATGACAAGTTGGGCTAGGCTAACTCTTGGTCTATCCTATATGGTCCATCATAGCAAAAGAATGCTTGAATCAATCAAGATGAGTAGTAGTAATAAGTGAAGTGCAAATCATGTTAAGAATTACATAGGGGCATGTAAAAATCCAATGAAGGCAATAATTAAATCTATGTAATAGAAAGACATAATCATAAAAAAATAACATGGTGAGATACCAATGCTTTTGAGGCATTCTAAATATTGAGGAAGAGTGGGAGAGGCAATCTTAGAGGAAGAATTTAGATGCTCCTTGATGATGGATATTTTCTAATCAGACTAGGTAGAACAACTGTAACATCCCACCCTAGCTAGGGTAGGGTGATGCCTAGGATCACTAGTAATCTTACAATGGAAGCATGATAAACTAAAAACTAATGATGTGTAGAAATATGTTATATTAAGGAAGGTCAAACTACACAACAAACCATGCCAACCCAAAAACTAAATATACATGTCAATTTATAAAACTGCATGTCTCTACATAATCCAATAATCTACACTACTCTCATATGATACAAAAGTGCATAAACATCAACATATATATAGAAGAGTACAAAGAGTTTCATACAAATACATTAACTAATCTTTGAATATTATTCCCTTCTCTACTCTCTCTCTCCATGCTTGTTTGTGCTCCTGCAACTTTCACATGTAATTAAATAAAGTCAGTATAAAACTAAGTGGGAAGCCTTTACACTTCCCTTGCTAGATGGTCAACAAGTATTGTACAGGGGGAGAGGAGTGGGGTATAAGGCAAATTGCAACAATTGAGTCTTGCACATGCTTAAAACAACGCACACACCCATACCATATTGCACATATCATTGGTAGAATCATTATCATACCTACTCCATACTATGAAATAATGTATGTCCCACATAATCATAATACAGATAGTATATATAATGTATATATATATCAACACTATGAATCACAAATCGAGATTTTGATATACATAGTTGATACTATCATATACACAGTCCATGTGGTCATTAGCATATCCAGACTTAGTGTAGTATGTGAAACATTGCCATGAGTACTCATAAACAATCATTGCTTGCAAGTCTTCTATTAGTATTTTATTTTCCAACTAGTGCTAGGGTCCATCAATATGTGACCCACAACCACTACCCTTTTGGAGGATTGGCTATAGGGATTAACACCCCTATGCCACATACTAGCCATAGGGACAAACACATCTATGCTCTTTCACTCTCAGGATGAAGCCTGAGACAAGAGCCTCACCAATGCATCACAGTGGGGTCAATCCATACTACCTCTAGGATGCCTCATTACTAATTGGTCCACATCCTCATGCTAGCAACACCTACCAATGATCATCACAAGAATCATCACAAAGACATGTACAAAGCCAAGCTAGCTTAAGACAACACATCCAAAACCAACATAACATGACCACATATATCCACACCTAATAGTCACATTCATTCCATGAAAACAATACCATGATTTGAAAAAACAAAATTTTTCACCACAACCATATTTCTTGAACTGCATGTAATACCACAAAATGGCCACTATACTAACCTCCAAAATGATATATTTCCAAAAAGAAAACCAATTCCACGATTAGAAAGTACTTCATGAGACGATTCCAATTATACTAATTTCACCTAAATCAAACTCCTAGAATCAAAGTTATGCACATTTAAAGTTTGACTAATAAAATAATATTTAATTACAACTAGTGATGACTAAAGCTCCTAGAAACTCCTATGCCACAATATGCTCCTAAAATGTAATATTCCAACCTAACCAGTCTCATCAGCATCACATATCATATTTCCCAAATCCACTTCATATGATAGATCACATATATATTAATAAACAACTTGTAACCAAAACTGTACAATTTTGGGAAATATGCAAAATAAGATGTCCAAGTTCAATCTTTTAACTATCTACCCCACATGCCCACATCACATGATCATATACACGAATTCGACATAAAAATTCAGGGAAAAGGTAAAGACAACCCATCAATTAAAATGGTTGTAGTATAAAATTCAAAATGAGCATGAAATCCTCAAAAATATAGTAGAACTCCATTTTGCTCCAAAATTTTTTTGCACCCATGTAGATATGACCACCACGCTTTCGAATCTAGGTTCAAAGCGAGCAAAAATCATCCACAATGCCAAAATTCCAAGAAAAGGATGAAACAACAGAAGATAATGAAGGAACACAAAAGAGAAGAAATGAGAAATCAAATTCTATTTCTATTTGTTGAATAGAAAAAAATGAATAGAACCCACTTTGTTATGGGTACACAGTGCAAAAAGGCAATGGGTAAAAATAACAAAAGAATAATGATAAAAATTATGCCTTTTAAGCATGTGTAAAATAAAATATACAAGCAAATTTTTGTTCCCTTGGCTCATGTCACATGCAACCTAATACTACTTTCATTTTTTTATCTTTATTTTTTTTATTATTATTTTAAACCATGTTATTTTCATAAGCTAATTTTTTCTACCTCTGCAACTAATGCTCTACACTTCACATGTGCCTAACAAACACACTGGGACTTCAAATAAAAATCTATTTGAACCTATGAGATACTTATCAAATACTCTACACCTTTACATGCTAAAAGCAAACCCAAGCATCATACATCATAATGTTGTAGTGCTAATGCATAAATACCAAAATCACACATAAAGCACAAAGACATACTGAATAGATGCTCTTGTACCCTAACCCAACCTCCCTACCAACAACAACATCACCTGTCTAACACATCACACAAGGCTAGTATACATAATCATGTTAGTTATGCATCTAAAGACATCATAATTATAACATATAAAGTGAAATTACAATAAGTTAAGTCATCTCCAATAAACCACTAAGACATACACATGTGATGAATATATCAAAACTGTACAACCATACCTAATGTATCTAGATGGGATGTCGCAACAATGATAACAAAAGCTCTTATGGTGATGGACATTGTCATTTGTGTTTTCTTGGGGAAAAGCATTGATGTCTCATGATTGATGATCATTATTGTTGGGGGGACTCTTTGCTTAGAAAGTAATAATAACATTCAAAGGAAAAATGCAACAACACACCAAGGAGGTTCCTAGGTCAAAAACCCTTCTAATTATTTGAATCCATATGAAGGAATAGAGAAATATTTTTCCAAGCATTTTCTCATGGGTAAGGTATAGATAAGATTGTCTTTCAAGCACTCCTTTGGCTTTGATGCTTCTAAATTCAATTTTGAGGAGGGATAAATGGGTTCTTTTTACAGGGCTCCTCTAAACCCTATAGGTTTTTTCAAAAGAAAATAAGCCCCATCATATAGTGATGAGAGTTCAGAAGTAAGATGTTAAAGGCTAGATCCCCTATATCATTAATCAAGGAGCTATTGATAAATCGTGGTTTACTAGGCCTCGATATTAGGTACGTGATATCATAGCCTGGATATGATATTATTATTCCTATGTTAGCCTATAAATATAGCACTTAGGCACATAGTGAGAACACAATTTAGATCATTAGTAAGTATTTTTTGTCAATCTTTAGTCAGTTTTTAGTTTTCAGTTCTTTTCAAGTGCATGCCCATACTGTGATGCTTGTAATTGTATGGTACCTTTGTTCAAGTGTGATGTACTTGGACATGTGCATGACCAGCAATAAAGATTGATATTACTCCATCATTGCAGCATTCACTTAGCTTTTATTTTGTTTTAATTATTTATTATTTATTATTGTTTTCTTAGTTAATATTTCCTTTATCCTCATTTACTATTCCTATTGTTAACATGAAATGAGTATGCCTTAATCAAAAACATTTAAGTGTGACAACGTGGTAACCCAGTAGCATATCAAGTAGTGCTTTGAGTGATGTGTGCTTGGTAATCCCAAAAGTAGTACACAAAGTCCAAGATGTGTACGAATGATTCGGGATGGATGCTTATCGCACTTAGGCTAGCTTAGATCTCATTCTCTATCACCATTAGCTTAATTAAGTTATCTCTTATTGTCCTTAGGAGCAGCATAGTAGTAGGGACCACATCATACACCTCACTTTGTACTAAACCATATGTGACAAAGCAATTACTAGTCCAAGTGGGAAGACAGTGAACTACGATCAACGTATAACTGTCTAGGTGCCACAACTAGTTGTTCTATAGAGTTCGACCGGATCATGCATACATGCTCATATTCATATGGTTGAGCATAGGGGTACCTCACTACTCATCAACTATGAAGAGTAAGAATGGTGTGTTTAACCTTTAGCAAAATATCTTTTGTATATTTCACTAGATACATTAGGAAACATAATGAAGAATATGAAAAAACCCTATATATTATGAACTCCATAACTCTTTCTACCCTCTTGAAAAAGGAAACGGCCATATGTTTTTTTTATAGTCAATACTTTTGTTGGTTCTTTTATTAGTTATAAGCCCCTTAATATGGGGGATTACAAGGCCAAAGAAAAGGAAAGCATGTCTTTTTGATACATCAAAGGTTGTTTCCCTCTAGAATGAAGGCTAGAGGAGTGTGGAGATCCTTATGGGTTCAATGCTATCTTAACACTCATCAAAGAACTAGATGGCATTGATTCATTGTAATCTACATCACAAGGGTATTTAGACTTATTGAGAAGGCTTTGTCTCTCTTGTTTGGGTCACTGCTCCTCTCTAAAAAGTAGGGTTTAGGGCTAGTTATGTGTAGTTTAGGATTGGTCCTTATGTAATGTCATGTTGCCTTAGGTCATGTTGTGTTATGATGTGTCATGTGTGTATGCATGTGTGTGTCTTGAGTCTTGCTAAGGCATTCTTGCTACACTTATAACCATTTTATCATAGGTTTCATGAACTTTGTTATGCTTGTAGATACTCTAAACATTGAGGCATAGTCCATGTCAAGTATGCTCTCATTTCATAGCTAATTTGGGGCTTTTTTGTAGTGGTGTATATTACTTTTTAAGGATGACACTATAACCCTTGATATTAGAGTTGTGATTCATGGTGTAAGAGTAGCAGTAGTTCTTGTTTCGTGATTGTGGTGATTAATGGATAATGATTGTGGTTCATGTATATAGTTGCTACTATGACACATAAGAAGAGAAATAAACAAAGCTAAAATTCTAGCAATGCTCTTTGTCCCAATTCTCACAATAGATTAATTCGAAGCAACAATCTATCTAGAAGGTTGGGTGCATAAGGAAGTGCATGAGAAGATGCACAAAGATGTACATGAAAGTAAATATGTGGATGATAATTAAAAGATTCCTTTTGAAAGGAATCATGATGATTTTCTTAGAAAAATGTTTAAAAATGTGGAGCTAGCTACTAGAGGTTAATACTATAATATTCAAGTACTTACCTATTGCTGAGTAGATGAAAATGGTCCATAAAATTATGGACAAAATGGATGTGATATACCTATGAAAACTACATTTAGGAGTTAAGAACAAGCACTTTGTAGCCCAAAAATTTATGCTACAAAATTATATGGAGTACATGAGGGAGGTTATTAATGAAGTTTAATTTTCTATGGAGGATGTCCTACAAAGTTGATAACCCTAGAGGTAATAAATAAGAAGTTCAAGGACTGATTGGTTATACATGTGAAAGCAATTGCATCTAGGTCTAGGTTTTCTACACAAAAATTCTAGGCAAAATAACCCAAATATTACAAAGGTACTCACAATAATAAGCTCATAGATGCCTTTCTATATGAGATGGAGTGGTTTCTAGAGATGAACGAGTATCCTAAGGAGTCTAGATTAGCATCTCTTTCCAATTCTTGGGGAGAGTTACTCAAACTTGGTGGTTTAACATGATATATGAGAGGAGGTTTGGAATAGATAAAAGATTGATGGAGACATGGGAAGAGTTAAAACTATCTTGATTAAAATTTATACCTAGGTAATAATATCAAAAAATATTAGAAGCATTTGAAAGAAATCTAGAAGATAAAGAAATAACAAGATTATCTTAAGGATTACAAGAAGTGGTTATGCAAATTTCTATCATCAATAAGAAGACCAAGTTCTAACTCTTTTCTCAATGGTCTAAAATATTAGGCCTAGTGAAAATCAAAACCCATAAAATCATGAAGTATATAAAGGTACTTGAGTTGGTTGATAACTTAATGATTGAATTCAAACCTTACAAGTAGGAGAAGAATAGAGTAGATGTAGCCCAACACATCAAGAATTTTGATGGAAGATTCGATGAGTTTGGAGGAAGGAATTTAATGGTGGGTTTTGAGATCCACATCCTACCATTACCACAAGTTCTCAAGCTTCTTACTAGAATAATGGAAAGTGTTGAGCTCTCAAAGTTAACAATAGGTTTAAAGATAACTACCCATACTTTAGTGGACTCATGAATAATCATCCAAGGTTTTTGGATGTAAGGTGTTTCATCTACTTGAAAAATCATATTGACTAAGATTATCTTCAAAATCCCTATCAATGACCAGTAAGAAGAAATTCAAATGGTGACTGGTGGTTAAATGCTTTCAAATACTAATCACATGCTTGATTGTCAATAACCAAGATGAATGAAAATAAGTAGAACATTGGGACTCATAGATTAATGATGTAGATGTCTTTGTGCTTGATAGTACTTTACTATAATTTTTAAGGAGAGTAGTTAAAGAAAGAAACCAACTTGCATTTGTTGGTAAATTTCTATGCATTTCATGGAGTAGACTTTGTAAGGTTGTAGCATTGGAAGTAAATTATCACTAAAAGAAAAGAAGAGCTCTTCCATGTCATTAGTGACATGATGACTTTGCCACTTCAGCTTTCTACCATGTTAGCTTTTTGAGCTAGTTTGAAGGATGAAATTTCTCCTCTACAAACTAGCTTTACCACGTAAGCTTTGACACATCATCGTATGCCACAACAGCATTAGTGATATCATCATGAAATTAGCATAGTGCCATGCTAGCATGCATAGCCATTTTGTAAAGATAAAATTTAGCTTCATGAACTAGCTCTACCAACTCAGCATAGCACCACGTCATCATTGTCACATGAACAACCTACCATGTCAGCACGTAGTGCTCATTCATGAGGTCACATTCTAGCCTTATTAAAGAGCACATGGGGCTTGATGCATTGAATCAAATCATTAAAAAGCATGCTATTACAAGAAGTTACTCAACAATTAGAAATTAAATAGCTTTAAAACTAAATTCAATGAACCATGCTCTCTTAAGATAATGTGGTTATCATTGAAGGAGCTCAAACTATTTGTAGGATAGTTATCCAACATCCTATATGAACAAGACACTTGGTAACTATAGCATTTAATTTCTATGATAGTTGTAACTAAATTCCCATAGTGGTTGTAACTAATTTTAATTTCACATGATGTTGTAACTATTGAACATGACACTTGGCAACTACAATATTTAATTTCTATGATTTTTGTAACTAAATTCCCATAGTGGTTGTAAGTAATTTTAATTTTCCATGATGTTTCAACTACCAAGAAGCCACTATAAAAAGAGCTTCAAGTGTAGAATGAAGGTGGGAGGAATGGAGAAAAATCAAGAAGACATATTGAAGATTACTTGTAAGAATGACTTACTAATTGCATCATCAATTCAGCTGCTTACAAGTAAATGACTTACTAATTTTGGGAATTTAAGATTACTCTTATAACTCTACTTTTATGCAATTCTAAACTTTGATTTGTTTGACATATAAGAGCTTATATTTTCATTTGAAAAGCATATTGAGCAATTTAATAGGAATGTCTTTATGAGATTATCTGTTTAAGTGTAGAGGATCTACAAAATCTTGAATATTTTAAATTGACTTAAATTAGCTTTAATTTTAAAGTTTATTCTCATGTTCAATCTTGAAATTGTTAAACCTTTTCTAATAGCTCTGTTATTACAATTCTTAATAGCTATTAACTAGCCATATAATAGCTTGTATTTTTTCTTTTACAAAGCATTTTGGTAGTTTAATAAAAGTTTCTTTTATAAAATATCTTGTTGAGCTTATAGGGTTTTAGACAATTTCTAACACTTTGAGTTGAATTGAAATAAATTTATTTTGAAGTGTTTCCTAATGTTCATTTTACTTTGCTGAAATGTTTAAGATTTTACATAAATCTATTTTTTTTGTTCTTTTATTTTAAAATCCATTGAATCTTGCTCTATTTCTATTTTTCTTGCATATTTTTTTCTCTAAGGAATATTAGAAGTAGATTTCTATAGAATTATGTTTAAGCATTTTGGTGGAATTTTATTTTTTTCAAGCAGTGTACCATAGAGACTATATAGACTAAGTAGCTTAACAAAATTTCTATTATAATAGCTAGTTATAGTTTCATACACAAACCCAAGCATTTCAACATTCATAACAACAAACACACATTCATACTTAGTTCACTCTATTACCAAAGAGTTTATATGGAGGTATCTAGGCCTTGGTGTTTTTAAAGATTAGAAAACACCTAAACTCAAGTTTGAAGGAACATCTTCATTTCTTGTGATCCTAGTCATGAGACCCAAAGGAAAACATTTGTGATCTCAAATGGTCACCAATAGTTCTTTTTGGTAATAGATGAGGGCAAAAATATTTTTCACCTAAGTTCATAAGTTAGTAGCTTATTACATTCAAAGAGCTTGATAGTCCTAGCATGCCAAATGTTCTTTTTAGCACTAGAAGGAGGGCAAGAAAATTAGCTATTATTTTGAGTTAATGATTGAACAAACTTGTAGTTTAGAAGATTTTGAAAGTCCTAAAGAATTTTCTAATTATAACATTAATTATTCATTGGAAGAATAACAAAAAAAAGGAGGTTTTTAAGTTTGGGACAAGTAGTGGAGTAAAAAAAAGAAGGACAAGAAGTCCACCTCTTTTATCTAGTTTATCAGTCTTTAGGAGAAGGTTGAAGAAATATAAGAGTTTAGCCATCAACAGGAATCCTAATAGGATGGTAAATCCACAAATAGTGAATCCTTAGCAAGGAGTTACATCAGTAAGATTCCAAAATTACAATGATATTCCTAAGGTAGTTCAGAAATATTTATCTAAGCCTTTTATTTCTAGAAAACCTTACTTGGCTGAAAAATACCTCTACTTATTTGAGTTAGCTTTAGCTCATGCAAATATTCAACACCAAGATTAAGCCTTTAGGTTGTTCATAGCAAATTTAAAGGGTATTGTTCAAATTTGGTATTCAAACTTGACATGCAATAATATCACAAGTTGAGATGCTATGAAAAGCCTTTTCTTGGCCCAATTTAACAAACAATTAGATCAACAACAATTGTACTATGGGCTAGTACAAGCTAAGAGAGAAGTTAAAGAGTCAATTAGAGATTTCAACATTAAATCTCAATGAATTTGTGGGCTCTTTCAAAGAAATTATAGACCATTAGATGAAATGCTTAGAGAAAATTAAGGCTATGAATCCAATATTTCAATCTAGTTAAGAAGAACTCCAAACTACTTTAGTGAGGCTATACAATTAGAAAAACAGTTGAACTTGAATAATGAAGAAATTATCATAGCTCAAAAGGGATAAGAGAAAATTATAATTCATATGCATAATTTTTTCCAACTTAAAGCATTACTAGGAACATCTCATACTAATATAGAGAAAGAGTTAGAAAGTATATTATCTAAAAAGGATAGTTAATGAGAGATTTATCCAACAAAGTAGTGAAACTAGAAAAATCTTTGGAAAAAGTTAAAATAAAGGAGGACAAGAAAAATAAAAAACATAAACATTAAGACACTAAGTTTGTAGATGATGAGGATGAGAGTAATGTTGTTATGTCCAACTTTCTTGATAGTGAATCTAATAATGAGCTATCTAGTGTCCATTATGCAAGCAAATCTTCTGAGAATGGATCTAGCAATACCTCTTTTTTGTCAAGTTCTAAAGAGGATATATCGTCAGATGAAGACTATAATAACAATGATGAAAATAGATCTAATCTATGATCAAAAGAAAAATTAACCACTTCTAGGCCTTCAAATATCATTTTTGATCCATCTATTAAAAGGAATGTTTTCATGCCAAGTGGAAAAGAAAGATGATCAAATAGAGCAAAGTACTTAAAATTAGACTTTTAATAAATGGGTGAAGAAATCAGGCTTTCATGGAGATGGAGAATATAATATAATTGAGGATCTTAAATATGTCAAGGCCAACATTAGTATATATTAATTATTACAGACAAAATATCAACAGAGAAAAGCTTTGGAGCTTATTAAAGAAAAAAGAAGATTTGGAGAGTTAGAGTTAAGCTATGTGTATAACATTGATAAGACAACAAAAAATAGCTATAACTATACTCTTGATAAATAAGCTCCTACTTTTCTTTTGAAAATGATGTTAAAGAATAAATATCTATATGATTGTTTGGTTAATTCTCAAGCTACATCTACCATCATGTCATTATCTATGTGTAAAAAACTTGGTTTAACTCTTGAGCAATCAAATAAAACAATTGTGTAAGTGGACAAAAATAGAGTGAAGATTGTGGGTTAGCTAGCCAATGTTCTATTAGAAATTGCATCTAAACCTCATATAAAAATTAGAGTAACTATTCAAATAGTAGATATCTTAGATTCATATAGTATTTTGTTGAGTAGTTGTAGTAAAAATTTTTTAGGGTATATATTAATAGAATATTCACATATGTGGCTACCTTGAAAAGGGGAACCAAATCAAATATACATAAATAGAAAGCCTTTGATGATTGAAAACGTTACTTTGAATGGGAAAAACAAAGTTGTTAAAACAAGATCTTTTGAATCCAAAATTTGCATACTTAAAGAAGTTTATAACTTGGAAAAAGAGAAATATTAAGACAAGAGAAAGTGGAAGTTATATTTTGATGGTTTTTGCAACTCCCAAGGTGCAGGAGCTAGAGTAGTTCTAGGAAAAGATGATTCCCCAAAAATTTTAAAGGTAGTTCATCTATATTTTCCTTACACTAATAACAAGGCTAAATATGAAGCTTTGATTATTGGAATTAAAAAAATATTAGAAAAAAGGAATTAAGGTGATCACAATAAAAGGAGATTTAAGATTAATTTCTAAACACATTAAAGCTAATTGTGTAGTAAAAAGTTCAATTTTGCTACCTTATAAATAGCTCATTTGTAAAATGCTAGATTGGATTCATCATTATAAAATAGAACATATATGTAGGGAAGATAACCACTTAGCAGATGATTTAGCAAAGGTAGCTTAAACATTATATTTTAAAAGGATAGAAAATTATGAAGGGGTAGTAATCGAGAATGAACATCAACCATCAATACCATGTAACAGAAAACATTTATAGGTATTTGAAGATGATGATCAATTGCTTAGGTTGCTGAAGAATGAGAAGGAATCTAATAATACAATAATTTTCAAAATAACATTGACGTTTAAGCCAAATTTCTTTTCGAAAAAAGTGATTGATTATGAGCTTGAGTTTAGTAAAAAACTACTTATGAGTAAAGATATACAAAATCCAAATGATTGAGCTTATGAAACTAAAAATCTTAGATCTTGTAAGATACCAAAGATTTTAAACATCACAAAAGAAAATGAGACAATTTTGGATAATAATGCTATACAGGATAACATGGGGGCTGAAGAAGTGGGAGCACTAATAAAACAAGAGGAAGAGAAGAAAGCTTGGGTTATGATAGAAATCAAGTATAATAGAATCCATGACAAGAGGATTCCTAAGAGGGTCACTTTGACCATTTTCTTTCCTATTGCTGAATAGCTTATGTTATGGCTTTACTTGTATAGTGTTCATTTATTTTTTTTAGGAATAAGGTTTTTATACCATTGAATCATAAGTTCAATGGGAATTTTCCTCCAAAAATATTTACTATTTTCCACTGTAAAAATTTTAATAAAAATCTTAAATTGTAGTTAAGTATTTTCAATTTAAAATAGGGCTTGCATAAATTTCTTTAAGCATTTTAATGAAATTTTGGTAAATTTTTGGCCAATTCATGGAGTAAACTTTATAGGGTTGTAGTGCCAGAAGTAAATTAGTATTGAAAAGAAATAAGATCTTAAGATTAAAGCATTCCATGCTAAAAGAAGAGAGGGTTCCTAAGCTAAAGATATATGGAGGTATTAAAGCTTGAATGGTGGTTTATGTTCCTTGAAGTGTTTCTAGATGCCGATGTAATAAGGTTGAAAAGACCATTGAAATAATAGCTTTTGTAGATTATGAAATCTAGTTGAATAAGAAAGCTTAACTTACTACTTTAAAACAAAAGCTTTAGTTCCAATTCCTTTTTAGCTCTAGAACATAAGCTATTGTTCAATTAAAGTCTTAAAATTACAAAAATAATGAGATTAGCTATGCTAAGGCTACTGGAAGTAGAAACTATTTAAGCCATGGAAAACCTTGTGTGAAACAAGCTTCATTGCACTCAATTTAAACCTAACACTCCCATTAGCTATAGTTTATTTCACTTTCAGTCCCACCAATAGCTTCTTACAGAAAGGATCTAGGATTATGAAGGAAAATAAGTCTTAGTAAAGATATTTAAGCTCTAAAAAAGAAAGGAAAGGAAGCTTCATAAGCCATTTTCAATGTATCCAGCTTATTTGGAGTGTTATGACCA
Organism: Gnetum montanum; assembly: GCA_015680685.1. Taxonomy (NCBI): domain Eukaryota; kingdom Viridiplantae; phylum Streptophyta; class Gnetopsida; order Gnetales; family Gnetaceae; genus Gnetum; species Gnetum montanum. The sequence goes on along the minus strand of MNCI01031942.1, from coordinate 757,443 downwards.
TAATGGCTTGAAGAATAGCTTAGCACAAATACATCAACCTCACAAGCTATTTTGATCAAGCTCTTACATCGAAACTTTACATGATGAAAATTCTAAGCTACAATATTGCATGTAATAAGGAGCAAAAATATCTCATAAGCTTTGTAGGATTGGTTTGATAAAGAGCTTTTGGGCATTCACAAATTCTCATCTAGATGACATTCATCCATTTATGTGCTTAAAAGCTCATCTTGATCTTTTGATGTCTCATCAACTTTCCATGTCAATCTAGGGCCAAGAATTTGTCAAAATTAAGCTATACAAGTGCATCCCTCCACATCGACATGCTAACAAACCTATTCATAAGAATCATTTTCACTACTATAGACCACTCTTCCAAATGGAAAGCTACCATGTTAGCATCAAGATTGAACTCATTTGTTTATCTAGATAAATTTTTCAACTTCTATCACATCATCATGTTCCTTAATATATTCCTTCTCTCCTAGAAGGATTAAGAAAGCATTAAGTTTGCTTTGCTACCTCACTTGTTCAGTTTTCATAGGAATCAAATCATAGACTTGATCAGGTCTGACAAGACTCCACACATTTCTTGCTTCATCAAACTGAGAACCATTGTCAAAATTCCAAGGTCTAATAAGAATTACATCAATAAAATATATTGGAAGCACATAACACCTCACAACATCATGAAAACTTCCAATTTAAAATTTTAAAGTACATTGTTCCCTCATCTCTTAGGAAAAGTCTTTAGATAACCGATGCACCTTATAGGATCTTAGATGAGGATCTATTACTAAACCCAGTTTAGTAACTACCTTAGAAGAAATAACATTTTCTTGGACTCCCCCATCAATGAAAATATAAATTCATTCCCCACTAAGCAAATAACTAGCCCTAATTTGAAACAAAAATTTCTTATCAAGATGATCTCCTCTTTTCACACTCCCCATGAATGCACAAGAAATTAATTCAAAACATCCTTAATTTTTTGAGCATTAGGATTACCTCTCTAAAGAGCTTGGCTTGATTTCTCCTTCACCTCTATGGTTTTCATGTCTTTTCCCTTAGCTGCCTTGTGAAGTAGACATTCCCATTTCTTATGTTCCCATTTTCCACACTTGAAGCACTAAAATTTTGATGAGTTACTACCTTGACCCCTATCTCCCTTGCTTGGGTCCCTCTTAGTTTTACCCTTCTTATCATCTCCTTCAATCTTCTTATCTTGTTGATCTTCCTTGTCTTCATATTTGGATTTGGATCCCTTCTCCTTTCCTTTGTTTGCTCTTGTTTCTAAATCCACCTGATTTCTTATTAGCCTTGAGTGCCAAATCATAAGCCTCATCAAGGGTTTGTGGCTCATAAAAGGAAAACTCTTGTTGGTACACTATTTTGAGACCTTCTTAAGAGATTGAAGCTTGATCATACTCCTCCCAGTTTACCTTATCTTGATGGAATAGAGTACAAAATTCAATGTAAAATTATTTGACATCCTTGTCAACTTACCTTAGGGAATTTTAACTTCATAATGGTTTCTTGTCTTTGATGAGACTATTCAAATTTCCTTTTCAACCTTTATTTCATTAGATTTCAATCTTTGATAGGTTGACCATTTTATCTTTCATAATCTTGGAACTCCTTTTCCAACCATGTAGAAGCCATACCTTCTAATCTGGATTCAATAATAGGTAACCTCAAGTTATTTGGTACCTCTTCTAATAGAAAATGCTTCTCAAGTGTCTTTAGCCAACTTGCAAAAGCATTAGTACCATATACACTGTTGAAAATCTTCAACTCTACATATGAAAGTCTTGAAGCATTTTTGAATGGCCTACTAAGCCTTACCTCATCTTCATAATCAAGCTTGCTTGAAGAAGTATTGAGGACCACCAAAGCCCTTGGAGTTATTATTTGAGAAATAGAATTCCCTTCCATTGGAATCCTTAGCTAACGATTTCCTCTACTCTCATAGATAGGTTGACCTTTCTCTTCATCTACTCCATCTTTGCCTAGTTGTGAGACTTATTCATCTAAATGTACATGCTCTTCACCTCCACATGTTTGGATATGGTTAGGACTAGCCTATCTATCCACCTGTGTGCTGATTTCATACAATCAAGTAATCGTCATTTGGAAGGTTGACTTCATGCCATTCATGTTTATGATTTAGAGCTTGCACTTGTTTCTTCTTGGGTACCATCTAAAATTGACAAAATCAAAGAAACAATAAAACTAGGTTCTGATACCAATAACATTGGAGCAAGTTCACTCCACAATTAAGTCACCTTCAACACACTAAATCTAGTTATTATGAAAAGATAAATCTATTTACTAGAAAACAAGAAAACTAGCCATCCTTAATTAAATTATTCAAAGATTACAATAGGATTCACACAACCCACAAGCATCCAAAAACCTATCACACTCAAATGATATTGCAAAGCATGAGGTTCTACAATCAAATAATGGTTGTTCTTAATGCAAGACACAACCAAGAGAAATCTCTCCCATAACCCAGGACTAAGATCTCAACTAACAAGTAAGATACAATAGAATAGAACACATAGACCAACACAGCACAAGCTAATCTTGGAGCTACAATCACCTATTAAACTCACCAAAACTCTCTTGCCTAGTTCTCCTTACATACAAACTCTTCTCCTTCTCTCATGGATGAAGGCATACATCATTATAAAGATTTAAAACCCTAGGAAGCTTTTTTTTTACCTCCCTAGATGTTTCTCACATGGATCTGGAGTCTTTTGGATGTTTCCCAATTGAAACTTCAGATTAGAGCTTTTCCTTGTTGCTAGCATATATGTCTCTTATTTCATGTAGACATCTCCTATGAGAGCTCTATTATCAAGAGAGACATCTATTATTTTTGAGAAACATCTTCTTTGCACTAGAGATTTCTTTGAAAAGATATTTATCTTTCTGTGAAGATGTCTTTCTAGGGAGAGACATCTACTATTTTTCAAAAACATCTTCTATGGACTAGAGATGTCTTCACTTTAGGAAAGATGTCTTTGGAAAGACATCTTTCTATTTCCAAAGACATCTATCTTGAAGGTTTCAAAAATAAAAATTTTTCTTTTGATGTAGGGAGCCTCGAGATGCCTCCCAACAAGTTCAAATAAACCCTAGAACCTCCTAAACTCATCAAAATAAGCCAAAAACACCTCCAAACATGCCAAAACATCCAAGAATGTTCACCATAAAAATTCAACACAAAAAACTAGACACACATTTATAACTTCTCCAAGCATGAAACCTACGAAAATAACTTGTAGGACAAGCATAAGGGAATCGAAAGAGGTGTTCCTAAACCAATGTGAGAGAAACTTAGGAGAAAGCATGAAAATTGAGAGAAATTATGAAATAAAAGATTGATAGAAAATGAGAGAAGAACATATGAAGGGGGATTTAATCCTCAAAGGAGATTTCCATGTGCAAGAATGTAAGAAAGAAGAAGAGGGAAAAGCAAAGAGAGCTTCCTTAATCATACACAACTTGCATAAGAATACTCAAGAATTGAAGGAAGAAAGAGATTCTATTGACTTTAACTCAAATGCAAAAGTAAGATAACTACAATGAGAGGGGTACACCCTTATTTATACCTTTTTGTGAAGAATTTTTCCTCTTAGAGCATGGACCATACATGAAGGCTCTTGGACCCTTATTGCTTCTTTTGGAAATTTTCTTAATCCCTAATCATCTAAGATCCTTTTTCTTCATAGAAATATAGTTATAACACATATTAAATTAAAAATAAACATCAAAATAACAAAATAAAGACTATAACTACATTCTACTTTACTTAACTTTAAAGTGGACATGGATGAAGGAGTTGCAAGCACACATGCATACTATTTCTAACATACCCTTATTTAGTGTGTAATGTATGAGAACCATGGAGTTTGAGGCTTAAGGATCTTCTAACTATTTCATCTAAATCCCATACTTTCTAAATCTACTTCAAGATTACAACATACTATCTAAATCCCATGATATACCTAAGAAAAGTCACATCCTTCTTTCTTAGAGCCTGTAAGGGGGAGATTCACCATCAACCTACCTAAGCTTATTTTTCTAGAGATAGAAAAAATATTCAAAGAGAATAATAAAGATAGGAAGACGCTCCTCTTAAAATTCTTCATTAGAAAAATTTTCAAAATAAAAGGGATTGCATAATAATTTAATAACATTCTTGAAAAGGCTAGAGTAACATACTGGCAAGAGTTGATGAAGGAGAAGCTGCCTTTATAGCTTCATGAGAAGGAAGCTCCACCACTGCCAGTAAAGAACATCATAGGAGCTAGAAGAAGGTTAATATGACTAAGAGAGCAGCAACAATAAGCACTTAGGAGTAAGCCTATGGACTTTTAGTTTATCATAAGCCATTTCAATGAAATTGCTAGAATCATCAATTAGTCATAGGATAAGTTTTCTAAGTTTTTCTCAACATGGAAGAGCTAAGCCATTGTCCATGCCAATACTTCTATTAGTGAAGTTGTAATATTCTTACCTATATAGGAAGTGCTGGAAATATCAAATAATATTTTAATATTCTCAATAATATTGAAAGAAGAGAATGGTGAAATATTGATTATAATACCACATAGAGGAAATAGACTACCACGGAAATGGGAGCAAATAGAACTAGAGAAGTATTAAAGGTTTCTGTAGCACCTATTCCTAATAATATTACTATGGTCAACATACAAATATTTGTAGAATTTGATTCAACAGGGATAAGATTAGTGCAGTATGATGAGGTGCTAGATAGACTATTGGAAACTAGGCAACCGATTTTGGATGTTTTTAACATTCTAGAAGATGTAACAACAACATAGTCTATGCTATTAAAGATAAGAATCAAACTTCTCATTGTTTAAGTGCAACTTGAGGTGGGCATCATTCTAAATCAAAAATTGATAGCCAAAGTTATGTAACTTAGAGTCGAATTATTTGACCCTATCATACTCCAACCTAAGTTAACTAAGGATAAGGCCTTTAAGCAACTTAAGGTCAAATAGTAGTAGGTGAAGATGGAGAAAGAGAGGACCACCTGGAATGTGACCTTATCAAATAGCATTATAAAGAATACAAGTAAGAACCTTGCTTAGATGCATAATAAAAACAAAAAAAAAAATTAGCTAAAATAACTTGACAAATGCTTAAGGTTGAGAAGAAGAAAGAAAAATTTAAAAAATATCTTCAGAATTAATAGGACTAGTTAACCAAAGTACATAGATATAAGGATATTGATAATAGAAAATGGTAATCTCTCAATGAAGGATGCACATGCAATAAGACAATCATTAGCTATTAAGATCATTACCTAGAAGAATAATGCCCTAAAGGATGAGAAAGTTAAAAATTACTACAAAGACTAGGTTGGCATGTTGAAGGAAATTAATGAAACAAAAATCTAATTTATTAAGGATAACATAAATGAATTCCTCTAGAAAATCCAATACAACACATGAAAACCCATCTTTGATGGACTAAATATGGGTAATAGGGCTAAGATCCAAATGAAGGAACTACAAATCAAGGAGATGAAGTACATGAAGCTTGATAATCTTTGATATGCTAATCTAATAATGATTAATTTTGGGAGGCCTACATCAAATTTGAAGAAAGAAAATGTCCAACTCATACTTGTATAAACATAAGTTCAATGTACACAAAGAGACCAAAAAATGTTAGAAATAGCCAGTGCAAAGCTTGAGGTTTTCAAGACCAAATTTGAAATTTATCAATCAATCAGAAAGAACCTAGTTAAATGGATAAATGACTACTATGAGCTAAAAAGAATCATTAGAAAATTCAACATCAAATGTAAATAGTTCACTACCTAGTTCATCAATGCAGAAAAAATATTTTCTACATTGTCTAGTCCTTGGAATGTGGCCACAACAATAACTCAAGATGACACATCCTAGACCATTAATGATCCCAAGACTAAAGAAGAAAAGATGAGGGCTCTTATTAATTTATTTTATTTAAATTTAGTAGAAATAGTAGTAGTACAGCAACCAAATTCCAAGCCAAGGCATGAGGAACCACTATTGGAATTGTAGAAGCCATCACCACTAGTGGTAAAACATTTTATATAAGAAACTATGATATCATAGATCAATATACAATGTTGTAAATATGATGTAGTGGGTTATGTTCATGCCTATAAATATGACTCCACTAGTGTGAATACTTGTGACTTATATGATTAAGTGTTGGAATTCCTCTACTATTCATCATTAGCTTTGTTGCCAAGGATGTCTTAATATTTGCTAGTTTGTTGATCTTAATACAGTTCATTATATCAAGTATTCTCAAGTCTAGCTTTTCCACTTAGAATAACTCTTTAAAAGTATACACACATTTAAGAGTTAATAAACATAAAATGAATTCTACACTTAAAGTGAAATTTGTACTTGCTATTGAAGTTAATGAAAATAATAGAAACTATAATGAAGAAAATTGAAGTGAATTGATGTAAACTATAATATCATATATTCATGTTGATTTGTACTATCCACATTTTACATTCATTTTCCATCAGGATGAATAGTTTAGATGGAAAGACTTACAAGGCAACATTGTCTTGTTACCTAATCATTTAGCATCATCCATCCTTCAAGTAGCTTTGTTGAGATCTAATCTTGGTCATGCATAAGAAGGATATCAAGTTACCAAAAACATGAAAAATCCATACTAGCCAATAGAGGCTCAAGTAAGAAGAAATTCTATCATGGTGGCAAGATATGAACAAGAGAAAAGAAGGAGAGCACCATAGATAATTATCCTTATATAAGATGAATAGATGTCATACAAAGCTAAAAAGTCTCATTGTTCTCATAGTTCCAGTTCTCAGTCACATATTCTATGGACTGAAGATCTAGTAAAGTCAAGGTTACATTTAACTTATGTAGAAACTCCTAAAAGAAATGAGGTAGACTTTAGACTTAGGCGCAATTCAAGATATAAAACCTCCAACATAACCAAAAGGGATGAATCAAAGAGTCATAAAAGAAAAAATAGTTAGCACCATTATCCAAGTCCCCTATCCTCTTGATCACACTCATCAATAGAGTCTAACAAGGATGAACAAAGATCAAGGGACCATGGCAAGAAAAGGAAAAGGGATCATTATAGACAAACTAACAAAAGAAGGCATCTTGATAAAGACTAAGATATTGAAGAAGATAGAAAATGGAAATATAACATGAGAGAAGAGAACATTATGATCATTGGATGAATTATCACTACAATAGAGAATAGAAACCTAAATATTATGAAGAACTTCTATTAGTCACCTAAAGAATGATCAACATTAGAGTGTACATTTGTACCAAGCAGTTAAGGAACAATCACATTAAGAGAATTGATATGAATAAAATTTCAAAAATTTAAGGAGGATAAAATGCAAATAAACAACATCACCTGCAAGCTTTTCATAACACTTGTGTGCCACAAAACATATAGAATGATTGGCAAAGATTGAAGCTATTTCCTAGGACACTTACAAAGAAAGAAAAAAGTTAGTACAAATCCTTAGAACCAGAATCTATTAGAAGATAGAGTACCATGCTAAAGCTCTTAAATGATAAATATCAAACCTATTACAGAGTGTTAAACTAAAGGAAACAAATCCAAGGATGAAAACAATGGACACATGAATTCTATAATACAGTATGGATAGATATTATTCACTAATTCATAGATGCCCAAGACATGGATTTTTTTAAAATGAACAACTATAGCATATCATTAATGGGTTGAGAAAGAAAACAAGAGAGATCCTTGGATTATATGTCCAAGGAAGATTATTTGAGATGATGATCCATTGAATTCAATGGTTACTAGGCCAAGTTCCAAAAGAAGAAGGAGAGTTGCACAAGAAAGAATTAGCTAAAAAAGATAATAAAGATCCTCCTCTTAGAAAAAAAGATAAGAGGATTTGTAAGATACAAGAAAAAGAAACAATGGAAGATGTGATCCAATGAAAAGCTCTACCTATTCAAAAATTATTAAATGATATTCTAACAAAGGTAGAAAAAATGTGGGATTCTATGAATGAAAATTTTGCAATAATTCTAAAGATAGTGAAAGAAAAAACTAAGTAAAAATTCAATAGAAATAAGAATAGGAAGAAGAAGAGGAATAAAAAATGTGAAAATTATATGAACAGATGAAAAGTTACTATAGTAGAGTAGGTCATGGACTCAAGTTTTGGAGATGATAATGGTTGCACTGTGTACCAATATAAAAACTCTAAGGGATGTTGTCTTGTTATGATCCACTTATAAGAGTCCATGACATATGTACTTAATCTAATTTTTTTTTAAAAAAATGCCTAGACAATTACCTTATCCACAAGGTAATTATAAACATCCCTATCAATAATCATATTAACCAAGAGAGGCTTATCCTCAACTACAAGAGTAGTACCAATAGTAGTGCTAACAACCAAAATCATGCGGGATGTCACTGCCAAGGAAATAGTATCTATATCGATAACTAAATCCTTACAGATATTATGTCAAGTATTCTAATCTCCTAGTAATACTTTTATCCAAGCTTCCTTTCATTACTGTTCAACTAAGTACCACATACCTACAGCTACATGTATGGAATGACGACCTTATATGTCTCAATTAGTAGCATCTCACTCTTATCATGCTCCTAATCCTTTATCACTAGTGCCACTGCTAATAATGTAAGGAGAACTACCAAAAAAACCTCAACAAAAAACTATTACCAAGGTAGTTAGTATACAAAAAGAGGATAATACCAAAAATACTATATGTAGATCTAAGAAACATTCTTTCTTTTATACAAGTCTAAAGAAGGTTGGTAGATCACAGATTTCATCAAACCCTATTTCTCCTATGAAAAAGCTTCCTACAACCACCATGGTTCAACAATAACCAAACTAGAAACTTACAACTATCATGTTAACTCATTAAGTATTAGATTGTATAAAAGCAAGAACTCTTCCTAAGAAAAGAATAGATCCTAGAAGCCATCTAATTTATTTGAAAATTGTTGAAAATTCACCATATAAAGCTTTGCTAAACTTAGGTTCTCAAGTCAATATGATATCTTAAGAAACATACAATGCATGGAACCTACTAACATTAAGAAAGTACAACATAAGACCAGAGATTGTAGACTTCTCAGTTATCATTTATTTGAAATTGATAGAAGATGTTGTGATTACTATTAATGGTGAGGNNNGGGTTTCTTAACCAACATATTTTGTTATGATCAATGTGAATAATGATAAAAACTTTCCTATCATTATAGAAAGAGCATGGCTTAGCATAATTAGTGCTAAGCTAGGAATCAAAGATTTGTCCTTGAAAATTTCCAAGGAATATAAGTAAGACATCATACAGATGCAAATAAATTCATGTACTACTTATGATGATGAAAAATGTAGTTATGGATCAAAAATTCACAATCTCAACATCATCCTCATACCAACCCATAAAAAATTTGAAAAACAAGTATGTATGCAAAATGAAATAATAGCAACTAAACCAAAAGACACCTAGTGGTTAAGAAATGAGACCATAAAACTATCCAAAATATGCATAGAAACATCCAACTCACTTATCAACTCTTACCTCAAGAAAATCACCCAAATAGAGAACTTACAAAAGGATATCCTAAACCATAACTGTAGATCAACAACAAGTAGCAAACATGGAGACTCAAAACTTGATATCAAGAATAAACAAGATAACATATATGAATCCTCTAAAATGAAAATAGCTTCAAGTCCAATAGGATATGTATCTTCAAATGATCAAAACTTGATTATCATTGATCAAGATCCCACTAGTTTTGAACCAATGTTATTTATCATACAAATCAAAAGGTGATCCGATCATAAGCTTTAAGAACAATGTTGAGTGGATTGCCAAGAACACCCACATATATCGTTGCATTCAAGAAATATAAAAGATATTATAACACATATGATACAATTATAACTTGTGTTGCCACAATTAAATATAAAGAAAATATTTATAATTTTATATTTTATAATTTTTTATAGATTTAATAAATATAAGAAATAAAGAAATAATAATAAATACATACACATTTAAATCTCTCAAGGGGATAGATGCAATGTTAGTATTACAATCCCTCAAGGGAACAAGTGCAACACTACATACAAAATGGAAATAAAATGACTCTTAGCGACAACTTCAATGGCCAAACACCATGCCATATAGTTATGATCTCATTACGTAAGGTTGAATCATCAAAACTTATGAAAATGACAAATAAATAAATATTTTTATGGTTTTAATGTTTTATAATATTTTTTGTGTTTTAATGTTCAAGGGATTAAGAGTAGAAAAGAGGGAAAATCATAAACTTTATTCACCATGTAAACACTAGACTTTGCATCAACCAAACAATTCTAAACTACATAATCAAGGTAGCACTCTGATAGAATCTAGTTGCACTCATGAAAGTGATGATTAAAAACACACATGAAATAGGGAAGGAATGAACTTATTTAAGGGAGAAAAATATCTTCATATAAAACTAGATGTTAAAATTCAAACTAAAATGCCTAGAGTTAAGTTCATCTCTTAGGAAGCTCATGTCAAGTATTTATAGTTTTTGCAACATAATGATAGTCGTTTGCTAATGCCTAGGCATTAATAGATGTCTATCAATGTAGTTGAGACATCCTAGAACATACTCAAGTAGGTAGAGAAGGTGAAGGAACCAAACCATGGCACTAATGGGATGCATCAGTTCCCTTACACTGACACATGGGAGTGCTGGCACAGGGAAGTTAGTGCATCCCTACCCCATACACTTTGCCAACTTTTCTCAAATGAAAGCTAGGGTGCTAGGGAATGTGTCAAGGACTTCCAATAATCTTTGAATAAATTCAGACACATCTCGGAAAGCCTAAAATATGCATCAAACCTATAAGTGTGAAATGAAAGGATAATATGCAAACATGGAAACTAGAAACCTCAATTATGCATGAAAAAATCATAAACACATGATGCATGAAATACATCCTGAATCTAGAACTTGTAATCAACTTACAAAATATCACTAGATAACTCATCATTCTTTCATGACTAAGTTAATATAGTTCTATGACTTTAATGTTTAAAATACAAATCTAAAACTAGGCACATGGCATGATCAATGTAGAGAAATATAACTGGCTAAATATATAAACCATGACTATACTACAATATAAGAAACCTTATCAAAAAGTGCCAAGGGATGATGGCTAAGAGAAGAAACCCCCTAACATGCTTGCTTGATATGGAAAGAAGCTTGAAGAGCTAGATGTCGATATATGAAATCTCTAAATTTGTTCTTCTAGGTTTATCACCATTACTCAGAGCTACTAGTTATGCTCTTGCATCAATCTCTACTCTTGTCATCATTTCTTGTCATATTCCTAGAACTACTCATGATTGTTGATAACTTGTAAGAGCTCAAACTAGGCTACATTCAACTTAACAATTACTCAATGAAGTTTCTCTTCTAGCTTAGTGCACAATAAACCTACAATAGTTTGGATGACATTAAGGTACCTCCTCTATTTTTCTTACATGCCCTCCTTAGCTTTCTTAAGTTTCTTCTAAAGGATTATGACATTTGCTTCATGGTAGAGGATATATATGTTTTCTAGAAGATCCATCTTCTCCTATAGTATTAGTTGACTTATGACCATCTGTTAGAGTTTTTTGTGCAAGGTTTTAAATTTTTCTTTCACCTCATGTCTTTTCCTAATTATCCATTCATTCAGTAGAGCTACAAGTTTATCCAATTAACATACCTTGACATCCTAGGTCTCCTACTCAATTAGATGGATCTTTCTAAGCTCATCAATTTTCTAGGTAGTCTTGTTTGCCAACTCCTACCACAAGTTCTAATGTTCTTTCTTTATACAAAGATACTTATCCTAAAATTAGACCATGATTTGAATTTCATTTTCTAACCTTTGTACCTATTGGAAAAGGGAGAGTACCTATTTATTCATTTCTTGACTCATTCTTCTTCATTCTTGGGAATAATGCGTCAACATTTTGATTTTCCACTCCAAGATATCTTTCATAAACATGGATTTTTCACCAACTTGATGTGCCTAAAATGATTCCAACATGAAAAATGCTTAATCTGCACCTCAAAACTAATTTTGAAAGGTGTAGATACTAAAGGTGTAAGATGTTCTAATTATTCATGCAACTATCATACCTCAACTTCACTTGTCCACAACTCCCATAAATAGAATGTTCTATCAACATTTACAGTTTCTAATTTGTCTTATACCTTAATTATCCTAGTCTCCATGGTACTATTTATGTTCCTCAATAGAAACTTAGTATCAAGATCAACTCTCTACTCTTCCTCTACCTAGTGGCTAGTCCTATGTTAATCAATGAGTACTTGAAGGACTTCAGCCATATCTTGGACATTGTACATGCTACACCTTGATCTATGTATAAAGACACATGAATCTGAGATGGAATAAGAATGTTAAAATAAGCCATGGGTGGATCATCTAGTAATGGATAAGGAAACTAAAAGAGATCCTTCCTTATTACCTTACCACCCACAATGACTTCTATCATGTGCAAAAATTTAAAGCTAAGGTTGTGGATCATTGAACTTAGAATGGGGGAATGAATAAGTTCCCCAAATTCAAATTCTTTAAAACAAAGCACACATACCAAATTTAATGTGATTCCCCAACTTGGGTAGTCCACACTTGGAGGGTAGATCACAAGCACAATTCTAGACTTTGTTGCTCTCAAATGTGGTTTGAAGGATACCACACCCTGTATAATCTCTAATCTCTACTCTAGAGTGTTGTGATGCTACACCAACCACTCAACCCTTCATGGTCCCATTAGGCTTAGAATGTGGTTTCTACGCTTCCACAACCTTTACAATCTTGAGCTCTGCTCTAGAGTGTTGTGCCACAACACCAACCACTCAATCCTACAGGATCCTGACAAGCTAAAATAAGATGCCTTCTCACAAGAAGCACATCAACCTTGTAGGGTCCAAGGTAGAACAATAATTATAAGGGATGAATGCAACTTAGTTTTCTGATCCTTATACTTTGAGGTGCAACACACTTTACAATGGATAAATGATAATACAATTAGGAGAAACAATGATTACAATGACTAATAATTGATTACACAATGATAGTACAAGAGCTTGCACATTTTCAAATTAGAGTGATGTCTTCTTATAGTCACCATGTTTCCAAATCCATCTTGGAACTCATGCAACCACTAGCTAATGGTAGTTAATAGTCATGGAAGATGTCTTCTTCATGCCTAAGACATCTTTCTATATATTGGTCTTCATTCTAGGAATACGTCTTTGTCTAGTGGAAGATGTCTTTTTGAAATTGGCATGCATTTGATGAAGAAATATTTGTCTAAGGAAAGACATCTTTGCTTGATGAAAGACATCTGTTGTTTTTCAAAGACATCTTTGCTTGTGCATCCTTCAATTTTTCCAAGATGTCTACTATTTCTTGGAGATGTTTTTCTTCACCTTCATTTGCATGATGGATTCTTCATTCCTTGTTCATAGTCTTCCACTTCTATGTGCTTCAATGATGATAAATTTTCTTATGAGTTATTTGGTCCTCATTCATGTTCTTGAATTCTTGCATGTTCTCTTGATACCTTGTGGATAACCTTCTCCTTTGAGTTCTAAACTAGTTTTTTCCTTATCTTCAATGTAGGCTTTATCTCATCTTAGTTTCCCAAGTACATCGTCCTAGAAATACAACAACCACATAACCTTCATCTCCATTTTACTTAATGTATTGACACACCAAAAGGTCCACAATCTCCCTATTTTTGGTGATGTTCAAAACTTAAGAATATGGATTAGTAGACAAGAAAATAACTCCAAATACAAAATCACCTACTCTCCCTCTTTTTGAACAATAGCAAAAAGGATAAAGGACATAAACTTGTTTTAAAAGGGACATCATAAGAGAGCAATAATTTTGGAGAATATGCATAACCAATAGCATGTAAGAATCCCAAGGAGATAAAAACATTTAGCTAACCAAGAATATCATTTAAAGAGCACCCAATTTTTCAACATTAATTTTCATGAAGATTTGCCCCTAATTTGTCAATAACTGATCCAAGCCTTTCTCTAAACCAATAAGTCATTAGTAATTTGTATCACATGGTTCATTTATATTCTAATATTCTTCATATTTGCAAAAAATCAACAAAAGAATAGGGAATATCTTTTATGATAGTAATACAACCTCACAATTCAAAACTAGCCATGCCAAATTTGAAATTCATGAACAAGTACATTTCAAGGTGAACTATTCAAGGGATGTTTCAATAAAAACCATGGATACTTTGCCATGATCATGTTCTTGCTCATATTGCTATAAGGAATAATATTAGATATTTTCTTTCTTTAATAAAATTATAGGTACTCCTTACTTCAACTTATGCTTGAATATTGAATAGGTGGGCTAATGATATAATGAGATTTGCTCTTTTCAGTTTTAAAAAACTAGGAGCTACAAATAAACTAAAAAGGACCAACAACATAGAATTTGATGTTGAAGACCAAAGATAGATTGTGGGAACAAGTAGCCTATATATTTGAAACAACTATCTCATTAAAAATTGTATCTCTATACTCAACCAAAAATTTGGAAAATAAGGATATGTAAGCCAAAGAGAAACATGCATATTTCACTTTTTGTACAAGCTAATACAACAAACACAATATCAAAAACAAATCATGCTGATTAAGAAATATGTATATATTCATATACCTCATTTTTACCTTAGCCATCCTCTTAAAAGAAAAAAAATACCTATTGATGTCCTTATCTTACTCATTTTGGAATATCTTGTTATTTCAATGTTTCTTAGCTGAAGTCTCCAAAGACTCCCCCTACATTGGTGACCTCCAAGACGATGATAGATAATAAGGTATAGGCTCCTCCTACACATGTTCTTCTTATCTTGAGCTTTTAAGATCAATGTGTGAATGTTGTAAATCATCAAAACACTACAACTGTAGGTCAACATTAAGATCAAATGTTTAGAGTAAGGTCTCCAATTAGTAAGATTGAGAGAATTTTTCAAAAGTTTGTCTTATCTTATAAATAGCAAAAATATTCCAAAGGATATGAGCTTAGAAATAGATCATCACAAAAATTTTATATTAAGAAAGCTTGAATGCAAGAAAAAAATCAAACTAAAATTATTACAAGATGAAAGTCCAAGGGAAATTATTACAAGTGATACACTAAATATTTTCATAAAAACACTTGTACCAAGCTTAATGATGAATGTAAGGGATGCTCTAAAAAATTATACTGACAATCTTCTAATCTAGAAAAGACATAAATAATTTTGGACTACTTAACTTATATTCTTATTAACTACTAAGCAAAAAAAATTACCTTGACCTACCTTGCTTGCCAGTAAGGAAAGAAGATTAATGGAGTTTGAGATGAAGTCCCCTATCATGAAGTACCTTCTCATCTTTAGGTTCTCTTTCATTGAATCATTTATGTGATGTCTCCATTTTTTTATGTTCTTTATGATAGAACCCTTGATCATTTATTGCATTATTTTCATTACTTCACTTCTCTTCATTCTCACTTATTGTTACCTACACAATTTTCTTACCAACGCCTTTTTGACAAGACCAAGTCATAATCTTGTTTTGATCATCATGAGTATAGTTAAGAGTTTTCTTACAACCACAATGTTTATCAAAATTATCAAACCTAACTATGCTTGAAATTGAATTTTCATGTGTAGCTTCCTCTAAATTATTTGGCCATTTTTTAGGAGTCTCCTCTTCTTGAACCTTGCTACAATCCTTATTAAAAGTGGTTAGTTGTTGAATCTTAGCTTTTATGTCTAAGATCTCTTCTTTCACTTCATCATGGATAACATCTAACTTAGAAATTACAAATTTCTTTGACTTCCTAATCAAATGATGTAAATGAAATATTTCTTCTTTAAATTCATGATACCTTTTATCACACTTACCATCTTGTTCAGCCACATGTGAGGAATTTTCATTTGTAAGTGCCATGCATATGAGATGTGAATCTTTAGAAGAATTGCATGCTTCTTCTTCACTTTGCTTATCATCATCCCAACTTGTATAAAAGTTGGTATTTTTCAATTCCTCATCATTATATTTATTATTTGGCTATACCTTGCCATCACTAGGACATTCAAATGCCATATGGCCTCTTCCTCCACAAACCCAACATTCTATAGAAGAGAAATCTAGGTTAGAATTCAAATGGTTTTTACCTCTTTCTCTACCTTTGAGTATATTGGATCATTATGGAAATTTCCCATTGTGGATTTATTGTTCACTTATGAGATTCATTTCATAAGAAATGAGAGGACTTTGAAGCTTCTCAAATGTTAAAGTTGGGAAATTTCTGATTTCCTCCATAGATGTAACCTTTGCTCTAAACTCTAGTAGTAGACTTTTGATCATTTTGATGATGACACACTTTTGAGCAAATCTTTACCTATTCCTATAATAGCTACAACAAGATCATTGGCTCTAAATAAATAATCTTTTATTTTCTAACCTTCTATCATTTTGAGCTTATCATATTTTCTTTGTAAATATAACAATTTTGATTAACAATAGAAGTTCCTTCATAAGTAGCTTCTAAAGTTTGCCAAATTTCTTTGGTTGTTTTACATCTTACTACCCTGTTAACCTCAAATTTATTAAAAGTGCAATATTAAATTTTTTTTCTTTTGAATCAAACATGAACTCATCTTTTTCCTCTTGTGTCTATTTGTTACAAGGCTTGATGATATCAATGCAACTATCAATAGGTGGAGTGTAGCCTTTAAGAATTGATGTCCACCGTTCAAACTCCATGGATTTGAAGAATCCTTGAATTTTAGCTTTCTAATATGCAAATTCAAATTCATCAAATATGGATGACTTTTTATAAGATGTCCCCTTCATTGTTCACTCTTGAAGCTAATGATGATAGAAAAGAGTACAAGGCTTTGATATCACTTGTGGATCATTGAACTTAGAAAAGCTAGGGGGGGGGGGGGGGGGGGTGAATAAATTCCCCAAATTTAAATTCTTTGAAACAATGCACACACACAAAATTTAACATGGTTTCCCAACTTGGGTAGTCCACACGCAAAGGATATATTGTAAGCATACCTCTAGACTTTGTTTTTGTCAAATGTGATTTGAAGGGTACCACACCCTATATAATCTCTAAGCCCCACTCTGGAGTTTTATGTTGCTGCATCAATCACTCAATCCTATAATATTTTTTCAAGCTTAGAATGTGGTTTCTAGGCTTCCACAACCTTTACAATCTTGAGCTCCACTCCAAAGTGTTGTGCCACAAGACCAACCACTCAATCTTGTAGGATCTTGACAAGCTCAAACAAGATGCCTTCTCACAACAAGTACATCAACCCCATAGGGTCCAAGGGAGAACAAAAATTTCAAGGGATGATTACAACTTACTTTGCTGATCCTTGCACTTTGAGGTACAACACATTTTACAATGGAAAAATGATAATATAATGAGGGGCAACAATAATTACAATTATTGATAATTAATTACACAATGATAGTATAAGAGCTTGCACATTTCCCAATGAGAGTGATGCTTTCTTATAGTTATCATGTTTCCAAATACATCTTGGAACTAGTGCAATGGCTAGATAATGGTAACTGATAGTCATGAAAGACATCTTCTTCATACCTAAGACATATTTCTATATTTGGTCTTCATTTTGGAAAGATGTCTTTGTTTAGTGGAAGATGTCTTTCTGAAATTTGCCTATATTTTGTGAAGACATCTTTGTTTAAGGGAAGACATATGCTATTTTGTAGAGACATATTTACCTATGCATCCTTCAATTTTTCCAAGACATCTACTATTTCTTGGAGATGTCTTTCTTTACCTTGCTTTGCATGATGAATTCTTTATTCCTTGTTCATAGTCTTGCACTTATGCATGCCTCAATGATGAAACCCTTTCTTGTAAGTTATTTTATCCTCTTCCACATTCTTGAATTCTTAGATGTTCACTTAAGACCTTATGTATGACCTTCTCCTTTGAGCTCTAAACTAGTTCATTCCTTATCACCAATGTAGGCTTTATCTCATCTTAGTTTCCCAAGTACGTTGTCCTAAAAATACAACAACCACACAACCTTTGTCTCAATTTTACTTACATTTTGACATACCACAAGGTCCACAAAGGTCTTATGAATCTTTAACATGAATTGTGGTAGCTTATCCCTTTCCCTTAATATGAATTATAGGCTGAGAACTATCACTAGGAAGAGCCTCCTCACTTTGCCTCATGCTAAAACTAGAAGATCAATAAAGGCATCTGCTTGGTCATTACACCTACATCCATTGATATGCTTGAGATGTAGTTAGTACTCTTGTTTGATGTTCATGAAGTTTTTTTAAATATTAGATATGAGATATCTATGTAGAAGTCATTTCTTCCTCTAGGATAGGTATAGCTCTAATGACCTTAAACTTTCATCTTAGAGCAACCACCATCATGTTCGTACAGTCCACCATTCTTGCTATTATGGGATATCTTCCCACATGGTTGACTATGCTAGCCAACTCACAGAGTTATTGAATTAATCTTGGAAAGATATAGACCTTCATCTTATCTATGGCCACATCTTCAATTTTTTGGTTCAAATCCTTGTAGAGTAAACATGAGAAATTGATAGCATCCCCCTCATCATGGTCATAACCTTTGCAAAAACCCACCCCCTTCCCCACCCGCCCCCCTCCCCTCTCTGCAAGTAGAGACATGTGATGGTCATTTGATGACTAAGAAGTTATGAATAATGATTTTGTACATGGAATTTTGGATCAAGGAAATATTAGACATCTTTAGTTTAATTTTTTCCATGTCCATGGTCACTGATAGTTCGTCATTTCATCTAAAAATCCTATATCCCTTGAAATTACCCATGTGGAAATAAGCACAAGAACTCCACCAATAAAAGTCATGCCATCATCAGCTACAAGTTTTTAGTACAATTCTTCTATCTCATAGCAATATTATGTGAAGGATTGGGTGATATAATCATAGAAGCCCATCTACTTTAGCAACTTCTTAACCTTAGGAGGACCAAGCTCAAGGAACTAAGGATATCTTTTCTCTTTATGGATGGATCACTGTCATACATGATGATCACCCACTCCTTTTGGATGTCATTAACATCTTCTACATCTTTTGCTAGCTGCTTTAATACTTACTTAGTTACCTACTATTGCATACATGCTTAAGCCATAGATCGAGAACATGACTACCTACCTCCTAATCTACTCTTTAGTGGAGGCCTTTCTAAAGTAGGATCTATGGATTTTAGATAAGGAGATCTAAAATCTTCACACTCCTCCTTAGGAATTGATGATTTACATAAGGGTCTATAGATGGATGACTAAGATTATTAACCCTTAACCCTCCTTTGTCTATGGAGGTTGGACATAATTATCCCAACATGATAATCTATGAAGCCTACTAAAAATCAAGTGAATTCCTCTAAGCATCATACTCTTATTGCAAAAATGGCACATAAAAAATGATAAATGCAGCACTTAGGAAATTCTTTAAAAAATCAAATCATGATTATTAAATCAAGGTATGCATGGATAAGTATATATAGTATAGAAATATTAAAATAACTACCAAATGTATTAAATACATACCCAATATGGTATCTCTTCCCCACAACTAAGTTAGAAGACACCATGCTTGAATCACAACTAAAACACCAAGGATGAGAGAAACAAAGAAGAAGTCTTGTAAAAATATTATCAATCCATATATCAAGGTGAAAAACTCGTATACTTCCACTTATTTGTGACTACTAGAGGCAAGGGAAGAATAAAAATGAAAATAGAAAATTTGGAGATGAGCTTGGGAGCTCCTCACTATTTATAGTGGATCATCAACACAGGGTGGTGCACTAGTACAAGGGCATTAATGTCCCTACCCTAACCCAATGGGTGCATCAATGCATACTTCCAAATAGGAAAAAATCCCAAACTTTATCCTTGAAGCCTTAGACTTACCTTTCACTATTGTTGAAGCATTGGACAAGATCCATAGTGTGCCAAAACTACCATGAACTGACCTCACAAGACATATGAGAAGAAAGACAACAAGATCATTATAAACTTATCTTGATGACATTAGAGATTATGGGAAATGAATTTATTAATTAATTTATCTAGTCCTATGAACCAAAGATTTAAAAAGAGAGGTTAGAATAATAGGAGAATGATTATAGCACCAAGAATAATGGAATGTAGGCACAATTAAGATGAATCTATAAGGTTTCTAATAGTCAAATGTTGAAGAATGATGAGTCAAGAGTCACATAAGTGTAAGACTAATTAATTTCATATG
The DNA here is from genome assembly GCA_015680685.1 of Gnetum montanum. Taxonomy (NCBI): domain Eukaryota; kingdom Viridiplantae; phylum Streptophyta; class Gnetopsida; order Gnetales; family Gnetaceae; genus Gnetum; species Gnetum montanum. Next base: position 736,958 of record MNCI01031942.1, on the reverse strand, counting down.
CAATGCAATCCTTACCATCACTTAGAGATAAGCTTTAGCTCACTTACATACAATGTTAATCCACCATGGATTTACAAGTAAGTTTTTTCTAGAGTAGGCACTTGCCTTTCTTACTCATGTAAAATCCATTAATGAGACACCCATGGATTCTCAACAACCCATGAGACATTAGCATCGAATGCAAGTTCATCTCCTTGGATGGCTACATATCATCCTTCACTTTATTTGATCGACCTCCTGACACATACAAGCATGAACAAGAATGAAATAGAAGAGATGGAGAATAAATAATAAATGAGAGAAAGAAACCAAGAGAGTGCAACATCAGTGGATTTCCAGCTAATCATTCAATTAGCTCATGGATCATGTGAGCATATCCTACACCCCACAAGATATCCACAACCATATCCTTTCATCATTATTCATCCATACAATAGGGATCAACCTCCAAGTTTTCATTCAAAGCACAAGGTTACACTAACCACATCCAATGTCATATAGCCTTGATTATTTCATAGTCTAATCATTGGTGAAAACTACACTAAGGAAATGTGACAATGAACTTCCAAAAGTAAAGATTTTAGTTTGGTTTTCCTCCATCCATGCACATATGCATGGTAGGATTTCCAATTTTTTCTCTACTAGAAACCTCTCATCAATCCACTTAGCTACACTAACCAATCCCACATTTCAACAAGAAATCATAATACCATAACTAACAAGAGAAAATTTTCTAGATTTGAATATGGTCAAGGCGTAGGTCAAGGAAGAAGATTGTTGACTTATAGAACAAATGATTAGGAACTTGCATGAAAATATAAATTAATATTACTAAGGTTCACAAAGAAAGAAACTTCTAGATCTTCGCGAACATGGGTAAAAATGAGTAAGATATTTCCTTTTATTGTAATATTATGGAAAGCTAAGTGATCTAGATAATGAGTTAAACATAAGAAAATTTTGCATAGGCATAGGTTCAATCACTAGTTTGATTTTTATGTGAGCAACTATGAGATTTGTATGGATGGTAAACATACTATTGGCAACCATTTGGGTTTGCCAATGTTGGCCTTCAGTCTCATGGCTAGGATCATGAGAAATAAAGGTGTTTCATCAAACTTGAGTTTAGGTGCTTGTTGATCTTTTGCAACACCAAGGCCCAAGTACCTATAAATAAACTTAGTGGTAATAGATTGAACTAATTATAAATGTGTGTTTGTTGTTATGAATGTGAAAATGCTTGGTTTTGTGTATGACACTATAATTGGGTATAAAAGAAATTTAGCTAACCTTGTTGAATATTGTGAGTCATTAAAGATTCCTATTTTGTCAAGTCACTTAGTCTATATATTCCCTATAGTACATTGCTTGAAACAAATAAAAGTTTACAAAAATTCTTGAACATAATTCTTCCAAAATCTACTTGTAATTCCCCTTACTGAGAAAGTTCCAAAAGAAAACTAGAAATAGAGTGAGATTCAATGAATTTTAAAAGAAAGAGGAAAAGAAAGAAAATTTGTGTGAAATATCAAATATTTAGGCAAGATAAATTGAACATGAGAAAACACTTTGCAAGAAAGTTATTCTAGTTCAATCTAAGTATTACAAATTTTCAAAACCCTTTGAGCTCATTAAGTAATTTCATAAAAGACACTCTTATTAAACTACCAAATGCTTTGTAAATGTCAAAGTGCAAGCTTTTATTTGGCTAGCTAATAGTTATCAAGAATAGCAAACAATAGAGTTAGAAGAAAAATTTTGACAATTTCAAGACTGAAATATCAAGGCAATAAACTTTTAAAAAATGAAGCCATTTCAAATTAGTTCAAAGTATCAAAGATTTTTCTAGACCCTTTAGACTCAAATAGGTAATTTTATAAAGACATTACTATTAAATTTCTCAAGATGATTTTTAGAGATAACATAAGCTCTTATATGGAAACCAAATAGAATCTTGAATTACATGAAAATAGAGCTATAAGAGAAATCTAGAAAGTCCCAAAATTAAATGTTAAGCATGATACGATCCAAACCATTTTCTAAGAAACTAACAAAAAATGGGAAGAAAAGAACTCACATGATTTAAACAAAGCAACTAAATTGATGCCTTTAGCAAGCCATGCTTTACAATCTTCAATATCTTTCTTCTTGATCTCCCCTAAAAAATCCTCCTTGAATTCTACCCTTGAAGAAATTTTTATAATGGTTTTTGGGTAGTTACCATAATCATAAGAGATTAAGGTGGGTTACAAATATCTAGGGAATTTACTCATAACCACCTTTAGAAGTTATAACTTCTTATGGAAGTTATTAGAGAAATTCAAGCCATAGTTGGCAAGTGTCTTCTTAGTAATGGAAAATTAAAATTAGATACAAATATCATGGATTTTTAGTTGTAACTATCATATGAAGTTACAAATTTCATAGGAATAAAAGGGATAATAGCCAAATGTCCCACCTATATAGGACATTACACAAATGTCCCATAAATTTCTCTTCTTTTGGTACGTGTAATGCTCCCTTTTCTTTTTGTAAAATATAAGGAAGCCCAACATTTATATAGATAAAATAGTTAATCATTTTAAAAATTGAAGCAAGCTTCACCTCAATAATATAAGACACATGTTAATAATACTAGCTATGAATAACCTTGATTACATATCCTTTGTAACATACAACATGCATCTTGGTTTAAGATTCCTTATCACTATTGTCTACAAAAACCAATGAAACCTTTAAATTGATTTTGGCTTCCTTAGTTGAATGTCCATTGTAATTCTTAGAAGAAAAATCCTTGTTTCCAAAACCAAATTTTAGAGCCTTCCATTGATTTCTCCTCCATCACTAGATGTGATACACCCAAGCACTCATGTCGTAGTCCACATAACAAACTACAATGCCATCAACATTGCACACCACCTCCAATGCTTATGATATAGGCTTTTGTCATTGTTGTCTACTATAAATGCTAGTTTCTCTACCATTAATGTAGAGTGCCTAAAAAAAAGGAAAATCTCTATAATGGCCTGAGTTGGTGCTTGTCACATATAAATTGTTGCAGTGTGGCATTTTTCATGTGGAACTTGGGGTCTCTTTTTTTAGGCAGGGAATAGCTATTGTGTTTTGGGGGTTTCGAGTTGAGATCTTCTTCATGGCTACAAGTGGGTTTTCTAACCATTGTTGTTGTGGACCTACTCATTTATGGTTGGATTGTTGCTTAAGTGTTTTGACCATTTCTATTGTGGGAATGCACGCCTATGTGGTAAGACTGACTATGGCTTGTTGATATCATGGGTATCATAATCTTTGATGGAAGGTTGTTGGCTTGTTGCTATTGAGGATGCAACGATGATTGGCTCTTCTATAGCTAGACCCATCATTCTAAGTGATGCTGAATGGCAAAGTAGTATCATTGTTTTGAGTGGTTCTGAGTGGTGTAACAATATCATGCATTGCACTATTGAGAAGTGGGGTCATGCTTAACAGCTGATTTGTGGGACCTTCTTCTATCGACAATTGAGATTGACAAAGGTTTTTTGGTGAGTGGTGCAATGCCTAAATGTGCCTCTTAGCATTCAGAGAATTGGCTTCTCAGTGAGTTTGTTCCTTTTTTGTTTCTAGTTTTTTCTCATTACACTCTTTGCTTTGATTCCTTGAAGCATTTGGTATGGGTCCCAATGGGTTTGCATGATCCAAACTATCTCTTCATTCTCTAATGTTGAAAAGAAAAAATGGAAAATAATGGACTCCTCCAACAACAATTCCCAACCCATTGAAAATACTACTAATATGGATGATAATGAAAACATTTTATGTGTTGACTTTCTTGAAGACATCTTTGTTTAAACTATTCAAACCTTCATCCATCTTTATACAATTGGCTTTTTTACTAGCAAGATTCCTCTGACCTTAGTTTTTCAAGAATGGGTTAAAAATTTCTAGGAAATTTGAACCATTAGATTAACCTTAGCTTCTAATCTTACTAAAGGGTTTTTTCTTTTCTCTTTTGAAACTAAGGCTATGACAAATTTCATGAAACAACAATATATTTGGGACATTTATGGTTCCTTTTTAGTGCTTCAACCTTAAAAGGATGGTTTTGACCCAAAAAAAGAGAGCAAAGGTATTTTTCCAATATGGATAGAATTTCTAGGGCTACCATCACACTTTTCTCCACATGTTGACATTCTTGTTGTGCAAGTTGGGAAGGTTATCGGTATGAAGTTCTTTTTAGGTTTCCACCCAAGACCAACTCAGCTAGTGTGTGTTAAAATTAATATGCAAAAGCCACAACCCAACACTGGAATTTAATGTGAAAGGAAATAATTTTGTACAAAAAATTTCATATCTTACACTTCCAAACTATTGTTATTATTATCTTGATTCTAATCATTGAAAAGCTTAATGTCCAAAGCTACTAGCCAAGATTGAAGACAAGAGAATTTTAGATGAATAGGTTAATAAAGAATTAAAAGATAAAAATATATCTAAGGATATAGGTAATGATACTATTGAGGTGCACTCCTCAGCTAATCTTTCTTCTTCAGACCCCAAGATAATAGATACGAAAGACATAAATATTGAGGCTACCAATGTTACTAAGAGTCCTCTTAACAAAGAAGAGGTCCCAAAAGATGCTACTAGTGGTTGGGAGTGGGTTACCCAAAAATATTATGCCTCAGTCACACATGATAATCCTATCTTTGGTGATTTTTGTAAATGGTACTGATCCTTAATTGTTTCTAATGCTAATCAGTCTACTAGTAGAAGAACAAGTGCTCTTTATCCTTCAGTAAATAGCTTTGAGTCCAAGAATTCTTTTAAGAACTAGTAGTTGAGCAGACTCTCAGATTCTCATAGAAGATATATAGTCTGAGATTATCTTCATAGGCATTCCCTAAATGTTACTTGTATTCAAGAAGTTAAAATCCAAGAATTCCATCTTCAAACTTATTCTAAGAGTATTTTTCCCAATAGTTATTATGTCTCTTCTTACCATGAACATGGCAAAGGGGAAGCTATAATTCTTCTTCATAGTAAGTGATAGGAGTCTATTATTGATCATAGTGATGATAATTTAGGGCATTGTTATTGGGTTTGGTTACCATAAGCTAATGAAATCCTAGGATTTGTTTCCATTTATGGTCCTTGTAACCTGAATGATCGGAAGCTTTTTTGGAATTGACTTGGGCACAACTTATTTCCATCTTTGGTGATGCTACTCTTATTTCTAAATATGATCTTGGTAAATCTCTTTAACAACTTCATGATGGAAGAGCCCCTAGTATGGATGGTCTTCCTATAGAATTTTTCAAGAAATTATGGCCCACTCTTCAAGATACTATCTATAGTGTGTATAAGAAAGCTCTTAGGAAAGGTTTGTTTACCAAAGTGATCAATGTCAGTATTATTAAGCTTCTACCCAAGTTAAGAGATCATATGTGCATTAGCAATTGGCACCCTATCACTCTTTTAAATGTTACCGACAAAATTGTTGCTAAAGATATAGCCAATAAATTAAAACCTTTTTTCCCTCATCTCATCAGCAAAGAGCAAACTAGTTTTGTTCAAGGTAGGTATATCTTAGATAATGTTGTTACTTCTATTGAGGGCTTGCATTTTTCTTCCTCCACTAATCAAAAAGCCATTCTTCTAAGCTTGATTTTTCAAAAGCTTATGACATGCTTGATTAGTCCTTTTTAAGAAGTGTAGTTAATTATCATAACTTAGGTACTATTTTTGCTGGACGTATCAATCTTCTTTATCAGAGGTCTCTTCAATTTTTTTGTATTAATGGAACCTTCTATAAGGTTATTAAGCTTCAAAAATTAGTATGACAAGGATTCCCTTTAGCTCCTTATCTTTTTATCCTTGTTGTTGATGCTCTTGGATATGTTCTTAGAACTCACAATGATTCTATGAGGTTAAGAGATATCTCCCTTCCAGAAGAAGGAAAGGATCTCATTTATAGCTAGTTTATGGATGAAACTTTTCTCGCTTTTCTTGAGCACCATAATAATTTTAACACTACCTTGGATTGCATTGACGTCTATTGTAGAGCCTCAAGAGCTAAAATTAATTTGAAAAAAATGCAAGCTATTCTATCTAGCTTCTCTCCAAGGCCTACTTGGACTTATCATTTTAATATCAAGTGGCTTTCTCCTACAAATGTCTTCACTCTTTTGGATATCTTGGTAGCTTTATTCTCTACTCCCACTACCTTATGAAATAATGTGGTGGAAAAAGTGAAACATAAAGCTTTGGAATGGGCTTCTAAATCCTTATCTCTTGTAAGTAGATTTATCATAGCTAACCATATTTTGTGCTCCACTCATGTGTACTACTCTGCATTTATGACTCCCTCCAAATATTCCTTTTAATGCATCAACAAAATTCTTAGGAATTTTTTATTGGAAGGATAAGGAAAATCAGAAAGCTTTTTGTTAAGTCACTTGGGATATCTACACTTTAAGCAAGGAACACGAGGGCTTAGGTCGCCCCTCTATTAAGCACCAAAGTATTCTCTTGGACTCCAAGTGGATCACTCATTGTATAGAAGGAGATGAAGCTTGGAATATCATTTTTATGTATAATATTTCTTATCTTCTTAATTATCACAGATGGAAAAACACTCATTGTAGCAATTGGATAATTAGTAAAGGTTCTCAGAAGATTATAGGTTCTTTTCTATTCAAGAAAATTTGGCAATGTTGGAGTTAACTTAAAGGCTTGTTGCAATGGAAACCTATCCAATTAAGCTTGAACTCTTTGTCAAGGCACTCCATCTGGTGGTCTCCTATTTTCAAAAATAGTTTGAGTTTTCTTTATAAAGAATTTTCTCATAGAGCCAATCATTTTGCTGATCACAATCTGCATCATGTTACTCAATTATTTTCTACACAATATGATTCTACTACCCTCTTTTGGAAACATGACAAAGTTAAATGAGAGTTTCAAAGACAAGATACTCTTATTTACTAGCACATTGAGCATGTTCTTTCCAACTTTAGTGTTCCTAAGTTGCACAAGAATACTCCTTGGTATGATGAGTAGTTTTGGCTTGATGGTTCCCCTTTGCATTCCCTACGCCTTTCTAAAGTCAAATTTTGGTTTCATGTGCAAGAATTCCAACTTTCCACTTTAAATAGGAGATGGAGTGTGCATCTTGAGGATCACCATTGGAAAGCTATTTTTCATCGTGTTTGGACTTCTAAGGCCCAACCTAAGCACCATTTTTTTGTCCTTGATTCATCAAGGTCTTCCCATTGGAAATAAGCTTTACTTCTTAGGAGTTAATTGCCCTAAATGCACCATTTTTCAAGATAATAACTATTTTGTGCATGTTTTTGGGAATGCTTGTTCTCTTGAAAAATTTGGAAGTGGTGTTAGTCTCTTTCTAGGTTTTTATTCCTAACCATTCTATTAGTTTCCCTTTATGTATCTTCAAAGATGACTATGTTAAGAGACATCTTTAAAGGCTTGGAAAATCCTCTTATTTGAGATTATTTTCTTTATTTGAAAATGTTGTCTAGATGCCTAGTATCAAAATACCAACTACACTAAATTTGATTACAATATAAAATGCTCTATTGCTACTAATGTTCAAATTCAATGTTGAGAACTAGGCTTTGCCTATAATTATTACTTTCGCTTAATAGGTATCACTTTTGAATTTCTTGTTTTGGTTTTTAGCTTTTGTCCTAGGGGGTGAAAGAAGCTTTTATCTTATTGAGGATGATGGAGGGATCATCTTACAACTTTGGGCTTTGTTAAGGCTTTAGTTTTAATGGTTTTTCTCCAATTTGTGGCTTGACTTGACACAAATTTGTGAGCATCCATGTTTTGATTGCTATGCCATTAGCATCTATAATTTTTGGATATGTGCAAAGTAATGCTAGTAAAGGATATTATTTGTGGTTTTGAAAATTGGATGAAGCTTTCACCTAATTTCATATCCTTAGTACCCCCACTAATAGTCACTATTGTAGGCTTTGTACCATCAAACAAGATCATTTGAGACATGGCATCAATATTATGGGATGATGTTGCTTTTGTACTAAAATTCTCCATTCCATTATAACTACCACGTAGATTTTTCAAGATGTCACTTATTAGCATATTCTTAAACAAAATGGGAACTTGAATCTTACCTATTAGACTTTTAGATCATTGGTATGATTTTTAATCATCTAGTTTCTAGTTTCTATGAGCCCAATAAAGAGAAGGAAAATCTGCATTCCATGATACCCTCAATGCATAAGATTTGAAGTAGACCACCTGTTATTGGGCTTCTACAAGAAAATTAAGCTTACAAAAGAAGTTTTCTTGATCAAATTTAGACTTTTCCATGCAGGGACCTCCCATTGAACATTTTCTTTTTGGTCCATTCATTGCTTTTGGTGAAGTCAATGCCAATTATCAAAATAAGGGACTCCAGCCCATTATTTAGTCTTCTTGTAAAGCAACATTAAAATATCCTAGATAACCAATTTAGTGTATTATGTTCATGAGTAAGCGAGGTTGTTGAAGAAAATACCATTGCAAAACTTCTCACAACTTCATATTCTTCACAACCACCTTGATGCCTAAGATAAGATATTACACTAATCAATCCACCTAACTGTAAGATCCTTGTAACAAATTTTAAGGCTAGCAAAGTAATGTCAACAAGTGTAATCAAATATTCATTAGATCCTAGTAAGTATCCAAGGTCAAATGCAATTATTCTTGAAGAATCTCCATCAAGATCGATCTCTTCCATTTTGCTATGACATAATGGAAAGAGTTTAACTTGCTACCTCACTTTGAAGTTTGAAGAGGTAGTGCAATTTTCTGATAATCCTCCACATCATTGAAGAACACCACCTTAAGTATGCCATGAAAACATTGCAATGTCATCATTTGTTTAGTTTTCCATGAAAATTTAGCAATTGTAACTCATTTATAACTAGAATCTAAAGCTAACTAAACAACAAGGGCTTGGGCAAGTAAGTTTATATTGTGGATGATGGAATTATGCAATTCTAAAAGCAAAGAAAGTCTCCCATAGTACCATTTTTTGTTAAAATGTATATCTCCTCTTAAACTGCCACAACCTCATAAAGCTTACTCCATTAAATTATCAAAATGTGCCCAACACATGCCAATTTGTACAATCCAATAAGGTTGAAAGTACATTGTTCTTTCCATCACCTCTTCTCTCTTCCCTTTGTTCTTATTTTTCTTCTCTTTTTCAATTTTTTTTCTTTTCATCATCATTTTTTAATTCATTTACTTTTTTATTTTTAATCATATATATTTTTCTTTACATTTTTTTTGTAGTAAGAGGGTTTTTCTTAAAGCATGGGAATCATGAAAACAGTTGGAGTGCCAGATCACTACCTACTGTCTTCAACTTGTACCAACATGAGAATTCATCCCCCAATACATGACATGCATTGATTTATGGAATCATAAACCTCTTCTGACTAGGATAGCTAATAAAGGCAACATGTGCACCTTGGTCTAAGCACACCAATTAGACTCATCCAGTGATCATAAGAATCCTTGATGGCACATCTTTTATGAAATAATTACCAAGAATTCTTCTAGAATTTTTGAGCTCATACCCTAAGATGTAAACCCACCACCTATCCATGGTTCCATTAGCATTAGCTTCAACAACTTGTAGTATAAGTTCCTACTTCCTAATAAATTTTAGCCTAGTGCATTGATGATAGATAAATGAAAGTGGATAGATGAATGTTGTTGTACATACATTCCATTGATCAAAGCTCTACGTTTACCTTGTTTGGTGCTTTTACATCATCATCACATCTATAGCTCAACCATCCATCATTGGCTTATTAGATGAGCATTCATAAAGCACATTAATTAGTTTTCCTACACACAAACAAAAACACTCCAAAAGAAAAGAAAATATTATGATTGATTATCTATTAAGATCAAAAAAATTAAAAATTCTAGCTAAATACACCAGTTTTTATGGCTTGCACAAACAGGAATAGTAGAAAAATAAAATTTTGACATGGAATGGAGGATCCCTCTCCCATGACTAATCCATGTTTATCACCTAGGAAGCCTCTAAGTAGTAAATTGATCTTTTAGCATGCCCAAAGATGGAAGATATTCATTATGGTATACTAGCTATTTCCCAACAAGTACTTCATCTAGTTGATTTAAATGGATTATTCCCATGGTGTAGCAAGACAAATAAGGATAATAGGGTATTCTTTTTTAGTTCATCCTTTTGATCTTATCCCTTCTACTGATCTTGATATGGAGGTCTTGGAAAACCAACTTGACATTTATAATGCTTAACAAAGCTCTTTCCATGATAATAGGAAGATCCTTTTCCATCTTTTTCTCTAATCAAAGAACCAAAAAATTAGCTGGATATGATCAACTTGCAATAGAATTAATCACATCACATACCTATCCCATGAGATATTCATATGATTGGTCTGCCAACTCCAATCGAAGGTGTGTATCCTTCAAAAGAGAAAGCCCCCAATCAAGATACTACTATAAAGAGATGAGATTAACTCCTAAACCAAAGTTCTAGAGATCTAGGTAATGATCCTTTTTACCAATATGGATCTCCACCATGGGGCTGCCAGGATCTAGTCATTTTTCAAGTAAACATCCTTTTTTAACAACTTGCATTATGACCGTGGACATGGAGATGATGAAAATATTACCATTAGGCACTATTATGTTATCTCTTCCAGACATAGTAATGAAACTCATCCTTGAAGTAGATGTTATAGTTGGATTAGTAGTAGGAAGCTTCATCAAGACCTCTTGAGTGTGGGATTTTATCTAACTTGAAGGATTTCCCTTTCCATAAGGTAGAGAGAAGGATAAAGATCTAGTCCTATGGGTCTCAAATCTACACTTGTGGTAAAATTTTCTACCATGGGACTTCAAACTTCCTTCCACAACCAAATCAATAGATGACTAATAGTATTGCCTAGATGCATGGATAGAAGAAGGATCATTAAAGAAAGTAATAGTACATTATTTGACATGTCTTGATGATTGTTGATTAGGTATCCCATCTTGCATGTGACCAAGGAGTAAAAGTTGCTAGTATTATTGTTGGAAAGCTTGGTTAGCAAGATTATTCAAAGAAAGTAGGTACTACTAAGCTTTGATAAGTGCCTACCTATGCACCATAAAAGCAAGAATTGAATAGAGGTTTCATCTATTGTTGCATTAGATTCAGAAGATTCCATGGAGTAGCACCCCAAGTATTTGAAGCTTTCAACTATTGGTACTACTACATGGGCTATGGATATGCATCAACAAGATACTATACATAGCTAGGATATCAAGTCCTCCTTGTTTTCCTCCTAACAAATCATGGATTCAAATATGTCCTAGATCACCCCATCTCACCAATCATGTGAGCCATAACTAGGTTGCACTAAGGATCATGAGAGTCTACGCAATATTTTTTGGGACCTTCATTGAAAGAGAAGTATAAAAAAGCCTCATTAGAATCTTCTTAAATTCTTTTAGAGTAAGAGCGCTTTCCTTTACCCTTACCATCATACCTCTTTCGACATTAATTTGGTGCAACTAGTTTAGTTGTAGCTTTGACCATCTTACCCTTAATGTCCTTGAGATTAGCAATGATCTTTTCATTCACTACATCCCAAACTCAATCCACATGGTGGGCAAAGTCTATCAAGCTTTGTTTGTTTTAATCTAATCTTGTGCTAGAGCCTTGACTGCAATGGAAGCTTTAGCACTACCTTCAATATTTTTAGCCTCACATCCAGGTGATGAGCCCTAATTATACTCCTTGGTTTATTTTCTCTTACACTACTCACCTTCCATGCCTATAGTGGTGTCTAAGAGAAATTTGATTTGGGTCATTGATGTGCACGTGGCCCATCACATACATGTCCATGTACTCTTTTGTCTCCTACAGTAGTCATTCTACAATGTGCATTAATTACTCCCTTTAGCTAAAATCATGATTTAAATAGTATGAGTAATATTCATATGCCCCTTCATGGCGATGTCAAGAGGTTCACAAGCTTCTTGCCTCCATTTGGCCTTTTCCCTCTAGATGTTTAAAATTTGGGCATAGATCTAACATTTTGCGTAAAATATCTTTACCATATCTATCTATCTTTGTATCAATCAAAAGGGTAGTGACTTATAGCAAGTTTCTACATGTGCAATAAAAGTGTAAGGAAACAACTACAACTTCTACTACTCACTCATAATTCCTTGAAGATAGTAAGCATTACCAAAGGCTTACATATGGATCTCAAGATAGTTATTGATATACCCTCTATAGGTTGGTACATCCATCATGTTGATTCATTTGAATTTTTTCTCCCAAATATTCTCCCTTGGAATATGCACAACTTCAGTTCATTTGTGATAATCACTTTAGTTAAACAAATAGGAATCATCATCTCCACTAGTAAGTCCATATAAATGCAAATTCTAGAACTTGGAAGTGAGATTATCATTCAAGGCTCAAGCTACACATAGGGTGAAGGTACTTGACCAGAGGCCTTGATGACAATATAGCCCTTTATCCTTTTTATTTTCTTTAACTTCCTACTCCCCATCTAAATGATTAGATGAAAATGTATGACTAGCCTCTTTTACATCATTTGATTCCAAATATCTTGCATCTACAAAGGCTCGTAATCATAAAAAATAGCTTCATGAGCTTTTTACAAAACACATTTGTCCTCTAGCCTCATATTGATCAAGTCATCAATGAGATCATCAAATACAACCATAAGCGGGTCCTTAGAGGACTAGACATGAGCATCTCTCCACCTTCCATACTTATCTTGATGATAAGCCAACACAACTAGTCGAAGGGTCTTATCCTTTTAATGCTCAAATGTAATAGAATCCCTTCATGTTTTCAATGCATTACCAAAGGTCTTTTGTGGACTCTTAGTGCTATTTTCCATCTCGTTCACATTTACAACCTATACATACAATACTAAAACATAAAATTAATTCAAATAAAAGTAAAAATCAAGAATATACAATTATTTGCAAATAATTCACCAATTCCCTCCTTCACAATGGTGCCAACAATAGGGATCCCACTATTTTTGGACCAATGAAATTTATCATATAAATTGGAATGTGATATGGTTGTAAGCTTTGAGGATGATGTTGAGTGGATTACCAAGAACACTTTCATGTATCATTGCATTCAAAAAATATCAGAGATAATATAATACATATGATATATTTATAACTCGTGTTTCCATGATGAGAGAGAGAAAGTATTTATAATTTATTACTTTAAATTATTTTATAGACTTTATGAATATAAGAAATAACCAAATAATAATAACACACATGCATTGCAATCCCTCAAGGGAATAGGTGCAATGTTAATGTTGTAATTCCTCAAGGAAATAGATGCAAAAACACACATGAAATGCAAATAAAATGGCTCTTAGTCACAACCTTGATGGTCCAACATTATGTCTAACAATTTTGATCTCCTTAGGTAAGGGTGAATCATCATAGCATATCAACATGAAAAATAAATAAACATTTTTTATGATTTCAAAGTTTTATAAAGTTTTTATTATTTTAATGTTTAAGGCATCAACAATAGAAATAAGGGAAAATCATAAGTTTTATTCATCATGCAAACATTGGAGTCCACATCAAACAAATGATTTCAAGCTATGTAACCAAGTACCAGTCTAATAGAGCCTAGCCATACTTGTAAAAGCAATGACTCAAAACACATACAAAAAGGAAAGGAAGTAACTTACCTAAGGGAGGAGGACCTCTTCGCACAAAAATAAATGTTAAAAGTTAAAGAAAAATGACTTGAATCAAGTTCATCTTATATGAAGCTCATTTCAAGTATTTATAGTTTTCACAACACAATGACAACGGTTTGCTAATACATAGGTGTTAACAAAGGCCTATCAACATAGCCAAGACATCCCACAACACATCCAAGATGATGGAGAAGGTGAAGGCATTAAACCAAGGTTTCAAGGAGGTTGCATTAGTGCCCTTGTGTTGACATAGGGGGTGTGCTAATGCAAGGAAGTCAATGTACCCTTTCTCCAAATACTTCCATAACTTTTCTCGAACAAAAGCCAAAATGCTTGGAAACAAGTTGGGGACTTTCAAGGATCTGTGAACAAAGTTGAAAACATCCTAGGAAGCCTAAAATATACTCCAAACCTACAAGTGTAAAACAAAATGCTAGGATGCAAACCTAAGAGGTAGAAACCTTAACCATGCATGCAAAACTCACAAACACAAGGTGCATAAAATATATCCCAAATTAAAAGCTTACAATTGACTTAAAAATACAACTAAATGAATCATCAATCATCAATGTTACATGGGACAATAAATGAAAATATAAATCACTAAGGATGGTAAATTAGAAACCTATAATGTATGATCCTCATGATGTATGGTCCATTTTCCAAACACTCATCCATAATTTCAACTATGAGGGAGTTATCTTATCTTGAATCAAGAAGAATTGATAAGTGCAATTTGATTTTTTTTTTATTTTACAACTTTTTAATTTATAATTTTTATCATACTTTTCTTAATTTTTTGTATTTTCTTCATTCTTTAATATATTTTTCATTATTTACTATTTTTTACATTTTCTCATCATTTCCTTTATTCTTTTGTATCTTTCAAGTTCTTTATATGTTTTCTTATTCTTACATATATTCAATTCTTTTACAGTTTTACCATTTTGATGTATATATTTTTGTTGATTTTCTTAATAAAGTATTAAGTAATATCCAAGATGTTGTTGAAACAATAAGAATTTCACCCTATAATATTAATCATTAAAGGACTATATATATTGTGAGGCCACATTAATCATCCACTTATTTCTAATAATAAGAGGTTCTTACAATGGTCATAATGGTATTCTTATCATAATAAAACTAAAATAAAATTATGATTATTATGCCTATATGGAAAGGTAAATAAAAAGTGGGAATGAAAAGGGTGTTATATCAAGGAGATTTATGGATTTTCTAAAGCTACTTCTATGAGTCTTATTACACTACTAAGTTGTATCATTTACTTGAGTTCTAATGCAACATGGAAGCATATTCGAAAATAATTACTACCTTGTCATGTCATTGGAAAGACATATTACCATGCTTGAAGGTAGTCCTCTGGTAAGATTAACACTATAAACATATAATCAATACATGTAATAAAAATTCTTGGGGATTCCACTAGAAAGACATGTTACGATACCTAAAGGTAGGTAATTCTTTAGGAATTTCAAAAGGTTTCTTAGACTCACATTGGTTACAACACTAGAAAGACATGTTACCCATACCTGAATGCACTCCTTTTTCCAATGGCCAAGTCTTCTTCAAAATAAACTACTTAATTAATAAATTACTTCCTTACTCTTCATCATCAAGTGGTGATGTTTCTTATAGTTGTGATTTTCTTATGATTGTAAGCTTTGGGATGATACAATGCAATATCACTGGTAAGCAATATAGAGTTGATTTAGATCTTAGACAAATAGGTTAATGACCACTTTAACCATATATTACACACTAAATTCATTATGCTTATCATAATACATCCCATATTTCATTTTCTGCAATCCCTACTACTACCGTTTCATCTCATTATTATATAGAATTATAATTTGATGATTTTGTGTATCATAGTATTATTTTTTACTAGAGAAATACTAACATGTATTCTTTGGATGATAGGCATGATTTACATTCAACTCCTTGAGCACCCATGGACACTTGTAGACATGGTTATAAAAGGACATTAAGGGTAGAAGCCTTCTTTGGGGAGCATCCACTTGTATAACTTTATATTTCATACTTAACATCCAACTCCACATCATATTGTATCTCTTGGATACTTTAATAATTATCATTACTCTCCTAAATATTTAAATTCATTCATAAACTTAACAATTATTGATCAAATCACTTTCTCAACTCTAGTTGATTTATCTTGTCCAAACACCTTCTTTAACATTCCTTTAACATCAAAATATAACATTTGAAACATCATTTATGGTCAAACATTCTTTGGATTATCTTAACACCTTCTAAGCTACTTACTTCATCAATTTTTTCAATCAAAATTCACAAAAAATTTGAAAATTCCAAAGGTGACTATCATAGATATGATATTGCATCACTTGTGATATCATATCAACAATGATACATCTATGATATCATGCATATAAAACTTTATATATATGCATGGATTGTTAGAAAAAATTTTCATTTTTTCCATTTTACACAAGGGGAGTTCATGTCAATTTTTCTGTTAGAGAACCTTCTAAGCCCAATATCTTCCTCATCATACACCTAAATTCAACCATTCTTGAATTCTTTTGCTCTAGGAGTGAGCATCTTAATCATGGAATAGAGCATTATCATAATTTTTTGAATTGTGTAAAATTTTTCCTAATGGTTGGAAGATTAATCTAGGGTAATTATTATAAGTAATAATGAGATTTTATATTGATCTAAGCCAATAAAATTAACAATTTTCTCTAATTATCCATTCTAATATCTTTTAACAATAAATTGAAGATAGTGTTAGGTAGTTAAGCTAAAATTTATTTTCAATCATTAAAAAAATTATTTAATTAAGGATTTTTATGAATTAGGGCTTCTTTTGAATTGATGAATTTTCTAAACTTTACCATCCAAATAAAAAATAAGATTATGTATAGTAAGTTTGATCAAAACCCAAAATCTTAAAGGTTTATGAACCATTAGAAATTTTTCTAGAAACTTTAGGTAATCTTAAAATTTCTTATGATTGTAGATGCCTCCAAAAAAGATACCTAAAGTTGGAGGACCATCACAACTTAGAGAAAAGAGGCCTAATGGATGATTATGATGACAAGGTGCTAATCAAACACCTCTGACAAGGCAAGAAGCATAATTTATTCAATTCAGCAGTCCACACCTACAATAGGGCAATTTTCTCAAGTGGAAATTGATGCATCACTTGCTTCAAAGAAAGGAAAATATCTAACACTCTCTAATAAGTGCTTGTAGGCCATTTAGGAGAAGTTTATCATGTCTATTGTAGTAGTGGAATTGAATTTTAGCCCATTTGTAGAGTTTTCACTTGTAGAAACTTATGAATAACTTCACGCATCACCTCTCTAGCCCACCATTTAAAGTAATGGTGAATGCTATTTGGAAGAAGTTCATCAAATTTAGCACAATACACAAGATGGCCCAATTGAGTATGTATCAGTGTCATACTCAATTAAAGCTATTGCCAAGACACTAATTCTACCAAATGTTTGAGCTAACATCACCCAAATCTCTACATGATTTGACATAGATGAAAGGAATTTATGGTTGTAGAGGATGTATTGGACTACTAAAAAAAGAGTACAATGGATTATCTAGAGTAGAGAATTTACTTCAAGATTGGAACATACCATATTTTCCCAACTAAGAGGCTCAATAAAATTTTTACCTATGATGCAAAAGGAAGAATCATTTTAATAAAAAATATTTTAAGTAAATTTAGCCAATTTATTAATTTTAAATATTCAAAAAAGATTCAAGGAAAAGAAGATAAGGAAATCCACTCATCCATTCCCATGTCTTATTAAAAAATTATGCAAATAAGATGAAATTTTGGGTTACATAAATGATCTTCTATAAGCCCAAAATGCCTCATACATAGAGATTTCAAAGCTAGTGATACCCAAGAAAGATCAAGTAGAAAATCTCATAGGCACTAAGGTTGTAGTAAAGTCAACACCAACAACAAAAATTCCAATTGTAGGAATAGAATAGGTAGGACCCAGCAAGTCAATCCAAGCTATAAAATGAGTAGGACCAAGTAACCACTAGCACAATAATAGCAAGACTAGAGATATTCCAAGCATATCTATAGTGTCAACAAGACCTACTAGTGATCAAGTATCCTTGTAGGAAAAATAAAATGATGATTGGGCATAATATATCTCTAAGAACATTGCATCATTTCTAGTAGTATTAGAAACTAGTGAAAGAACCACTATAGTGGTGATGCAGCACCAAGATGTAACAAGAGTAGTAGAAGTAATCACCTACCACATCAATGATTTATTTAATGTTCACCATTTATAGATCTTTTCGAAGCTAAGGATGTACACATATTAGCTGAAACATCAACAAATGAGATTATATTTCCTATAGAACATAAACATACATCATAGAGACTACTATAGATAAGGCAATTCATACAAAATCTCTTTGATATCCTTAAAGATATCACTATAGTGGAGTCAAAATTAATCTCCATCAAAGAAAACTAATCATGGCAGAAACAAGGATGTAACATAGAGAATAAAAAGGGATACAAGAAGAATTAACTACATTAATAGCTAAAAAGTAGGACCCTATACGAAACATTGCACCATATCAGTTATCACATTTTAGAAGTATGAGGTGGATCCATTAATGGCTAGATAGAAATAATTGAAATGAAAAAATAAAGATTAGTTTGGAATGCTTCTATTATAGAAGCTCAAACATACATACATGCTAAATTTATTATTAATTTAAAGGAAAAGAATAAAAAAATTGCTACATAAGATATTAGATTGATAGACATAGAAAAATAGAAGAACATGCTCAAAGAAAGCATCCATCAGCTAAGAGAACAATTTCCTAGATTCAACCTAGACATAAGATAATTGACCCACAAAAATAGAATATTATTAATGAATAAAGTATGCATAGTCAAATAGAATTTAGCTATTGAAATTAGCACATTGCAAAATGAGGCCAAAAAGCATGAAAGACTCAAAGAAATTTTTAGAGATCAATTGGATATGTGTAAGAAGATTAATGAGAAAGAAATTTAGATGACCAAGGCCAAATCAGCTTCATTACATAGTAGATACCTAATTGGTAATCCATCTTGGATAGTCTTACCTTAGTCCACCAAAATGAGTTTAAGAATAAAGACCTATAAACAGAAGATTTGACAAAATATATGTGATTAGCAAATCTACACTATGCTACCTTGGCCATGTTAATAGTAGGAAGGCTCAAAATAGACATAAAGTAGCAATTGATCATTATGAATTCTATGTATGAAAGAGAGCTTATGGATAAGAAGGATGCACAATAGAAACTTCACATTACAAACTCTCAACTTCAAATAGTCAAATCATGTTATCAAGATCAAAAAGATGTTGCAACAAATTTGGCTAAAAGAATGATAGATTATCAAGAATTCTAAAGGATGATCAAACCTTTTGAGATAGAAAGAATACATTTTGCAACATATTATATAAAAGCTAAAAAGATGTTTCCACAACTATTGTGTCCTTGGGAACTACCAACTCTAGAGAACATCATTGAGTTGGCATGGTCAAGACGAAAGAAGAAAAGCTAAGAGCATTGTTGAATATGCATCAATTCAAGAAGATGGATGATAAAGGAAAGAATCTAATATAGGAGCCCTTGCTTCCAGGAACTTGAAAGGGCTACATCAAGTTCCATTTTATTCTATTTTTTTTATTTTGTGTTTTTCATATGTCAATCATGTGCTATGTGATAATTTTATAACACCACTCAAACAAAGATGCAGCATACATAGTTAGTAGCTAGATATATATATTTTTCATGATGTTGAGTCCATGTAACCTCACAAGTTGTAGTGAACTCTATTATCCTTTTGATTAAACTCAATGATGAATTTGTAGTTAATCATGGAATATGATAAAACATTTTATATGAAAGATCATGATATCATATCTATGATATCATAGATGCGATATCATAGCTTAGTATATGATGTCATAGATACAATGTAGTAGGACATAGTCATGCTTATAAATCTAAGTCCAAAAGAATGAAGTTTTACAAACACTTACCAAAATTCTTACAATTTTTCATAAAGTTAGATTTAGTTTTGAATACTAGCAATATAGCAATTAATAGTTATATGGCATCTTTATTCAAGTGGATTATTCCTAGACATAATCCATGAATGGAAATAAATATCAAGATTCATCATTGTAGCATCTCACATAGAATATATTTTTTTCTAATGTCATTTACTTTTACTATATCATTTACCATTACTATGTTCATTAGTACAAGCAAAATAAGCACGACTGATTTCAAGCATAAAGTATAATTTTTTGATAACCTAATAGTGACTTCATTTAATTCACTTAGTGATAAAGTTACTTGGTAATCCTACTAATAATTACACCAGTCTAAGATGTGTACAATAAGCCAAGATCAAATACTTATCACCAATATACTAGAATAGTTTTACATTTTTGTTGTACCTAGAAATAGAATTTATATCCATTTTTACTATGTCTAGTATTAGTATACTTAAAGCCTACCAACATCATTTTATCTTATACTTCACTAAGAATTAAACATACAGTTTGCATTCGCTAACTCTAAGTGAGAAGAAAATGATCATGAACTCATTATCAACTCACTACTATACTTACATTGTCTATCCATGGATTATGATCTGGTCATGCATGAAAACTTGTGACTTGTATGGTTGAGTGTTGGAATCCTCTACTATTCATCAACCTAGCACCACTTAAGGTATAAGCCTTAGTTCATTCTTGTATATATTGATAGAAAGCCAAATTTTGTAATGTATCTAATTTTACCAAAGTTAATTTTATCACACTTCCCTAATTTTTTTAATAACTCAATCCTAGGTTTTGGTAACTTGAGGATGAGTTTTTACTTAATCATAAAGATATGATGAATCACATTTGAAGAGGTCATGTCGATGCATCAGTGATGACGTAGGCTTAGCTTCATCAATGCATTAATGTTCACATAAGTGAAATGAATGCCTATATAAGTACATGTACCTGTTGTATTTATGATATCATTTGATCATTCTCTTAGCCAGACTCTTGTAGTTTCAGCCTGTAGAAGTTAGAATTTCTTCATCAAGCACCCACTACATGGATTGAGTAGATTATCTAGAATTTTATTTGAGTATTGGTGTACTTAGATGTATTTGCATGGCTAAAATAAAATCAAGATCTATTCTATTCATTGTAACACTTAGATTCTTGTTTTTATCTCTTTAATCACAATTTACTTTAAGTGTTCATTGATTTCATGCATTTAGTTAAATATTTTTCCTTCATCACACTTAGTAAATTTGCATGAGTACAACCAATTTTAAGCATAAATGTATTGATGTTTGGTAATCCCAATAGTGACATTTGATATGCCTAGTAGTAAACACTTGGTAAACTTAGTGACATTAATACATGTTTAGGATGTGTATAGCAAGTTGGGCGTGTATGCTCTATGTTTAGGCTAGAGTAGATTTTTTTTCTTGAACTTAAATTAATTAGATTGATATTTTTAATAAATAACAATAAATTTTTATTATGTACTTCAATCACACTTAACCATATTACTTGATCATACACAACTGTGATTGGAGAAATAACGATCAACAACTTAGTGCTTGACCATCTAGGATATCCAACTAGTCTCAATCCAAATAATTTAACTATATCATGCATGAAAACTTGTGATATGTATGGTTGAGTGTAGGATTACTCTATCACTCATCAATTATTAAGGACATTCAAAAGAAAGGAAGATCTTTTTCTACCCATGATTGTAATGCTCAAAGAACTTAACCTATATGGTTCATATAAATTTTATTTTTGGATTGTAATTCTAATGAGGATTTTTCTCATAAGTATAATAGTTGGTATGAAGAGGCTTACTCTAATTTTTCAATTTTCTCAATAATTGAACCTAGTAGAAACTGATGATGATGATAAGCAAAATTTCCATGATACTTTTACTCATAATAGTGATTATGAACAAAGTTCATGAGAGATTGTTACTCATGTTAGTAATGATGAACAAGGTTCTTAAAAAACTACTGATCCATTTTTAATGTTTATTATGAGATTAAGAGTGAATTTCCTAATTTAGAATTTAATTTGAACAATTTGTATTTGCATCTGGACTTTACTCTAGAATTAGAATACCTAGCATACATATGGAATACATAGCATGTGGTCTTATCCATGTTATGTAAGCATTTAAAGGTAAGGATAGGACATTATAGTTTCATACATTCTTACATTTATAGGATGCTTAATGTTTTAGCTTATGGGAAAAAAATTTCTTGTGTGCTCATTAGATTCATCTATCTAGAAGGATTTTGATTTATTGGGGGTTTGTTTGTTAATATGTATATATTATCATATTCTTCAAGACTTGATATAGTATTAGGAAGGTTTCTAGGTGGAGATTCTTCTTATTTATATTTATTCACATGCTAGTTATGAAATATGCTTTTTGGTTATGTATCTATCTTTTGAATTTCTTAATTGGCCTCTTCTTTTCATGTTCTTCTATTGGTTTGGAAAATGTTTACCCTTATTAGCTTAGGATTTTGAATTTTTTTGAGCTAATTATGATATATTTTACATGGAAACTATTTATCTTTTGTTGCTTATTTAAAATATAATAAGAATTGTGGATGTGTAATTATTCAAAGTCACATGCTATGAGATGTAGATGTATTATTTCAAATAATCTTTGGCCTATGTTAGGATTCATTAAAAGTGGTAGTTGTAATCTTCATGAATGTAAGATTGATGCTTTAATTAGTTATTTAGGTGGCTTGACTAATATTTTGGATTGATGACTTGATTATTTATATCTTGGCTTTGTTCATCTTAAGGTATTGATGAGTTGCGTATTTGGGCGACCGCGATACACGATATTGTAGCCCACCGCCAGTTCTATAAATAAGAGGTAGCTCTCCCTTATTTCAAAATCTAGTTTTAGTTTCTTAGTAAGGCTTTGGCAATTTTCTCCTTCCAGAGATAGAATAATTTCCCAGTGTTTGCCCACAGTGTGGTGATTGTAATTGTATGGGATCCTTATTCGAGTGTGACGTACTTGGACACGCACATGACCAGAAATAAAGATCCAGATTACTTCATCATTACAGCATTCACTTAGTTTAATTAATTAATTATTTAATTGTTATTTACTACTTTCTTAGTTAATATCTCTCACCCTTATCTCCTAGTAACATGGAATGAGTATGACTTAATCACGAGCATTTAACTGTGACTACTTGGTAACCCAGTAGCATACCTAGGCCATGTGCTTGGTAATCCTAGTGGTAGTCATGCACAAAGTCCAAGATGTGTACAGATGATTAAGGAATGGATGCACATCGAACTTAGGCTAGTTTAGATTCTCTCTTACCCTTTTCTTGTATCTTAGTAAACATTACTTTCCATTTCCTTTAAGAGTAGCATTAGATTAGAAACCCATCATACACCTCACTCTGGACTAAACCATACGTGACAAAGCTAATACTAGTCTAGGTGGGAAGACAACGAACTATGACCTAAGGCTAACTATCTAGATGCCACAACTAGTTCGTCTATGGAGTTCAACTAGATCATGTGTGTAACACTCGTATTCATATGGTTGAGTGTAGGGGTACCTTGTCACTCATCATTGGCGCCATTGTCGGGGATGGTGCTAGTTATCTAGACTAGTTATATCATACAAAGTCACTGTATAGGACTTAACGATATATCTCTTAGGAAGAAGAAATAATTATAAAAGGTCACACATAATTTCACACACAATTTCACAACAATGCCTCTCCTACAAGATTACGATAATACCACACTTAGTGAGGAAGTTCATTGGAGAACCAACAAACTATATGACAATGAAGATTGATAAACATGAACAAAAGCAACATCATCCCAACACACAAAAGCATAACTTACAAGATGACGATGTACCCCTACTGGCCACTACAAGCTTAACTCAATTACAGGAGCTTGTTCGAATCTCCCATAGGCATCGTAAAGAGAGCTATCTACCCAGGCTCGATTTAAACAACTTTCCTACTTTTTCAGTAGGCTATGACTTAGATCTAGAACAACATTTACTATCCTTCTACGATGCCTGCACATGGAATAACATTGATAACGGGTGGCAAAAACTTAAGCTCTTCCCTATGACACTTGTTGACCAAGCAAAAGTATGGTATAGATCATTAAAAAAAATTCAATACAATGCTGGTCAACAATGGTAGAAGCCTTTAACGAAAAATATCAAACCTATGCAAGAGTGTCAGCCTTGAGGAAACAAATCCAAGGATGGAAACAAGCACAACATGAACCATTGGACATGGCCTTAGAAAGCTATTATGCACTATTAAACAACTATCCAGGCCATGGGTTCTCCAAGGACAGGCTAATGTACCATATCATTGATGGGCTACATAATGAAACAAGAGAGACCTTAGGGATGTATGCCCAAGGTCAATTATATGAACTACGAATCCATCAAGTCCAAGAGCTTATTAAGTGGATAGCAAAAGCAGAAGAAGAAATGGCTAGATGGGAGAGTGTTGAAAAACATCAACAGGACCAAAAACTCAACTTAACAAAGGTCCATGATCATAAAAAGGAGAAATCAACCAATCTCAAGGTGGAAACATCATCTTTGCCAATACAACAATCATTAGAAGAAGTCGAGGCAAAGATCAATAAGATGTTGGAGTGGATGTATCAAAAGTGTGGAGAATTTATCAATATTATTGGAGATAGAGTTTTGACAACCCAAAAAGAAGGAAAAAACATTAGACAGTCGAAAAGAAGGGATAAGAAAAATAAGAGCTCAACTACCCATCATACGTATGAATGCAACATATGGTTGTACGATCACCCCAATGGCCAATGCCCAATCTTGTTACATTTATATGAGCATTGGGGAAACATGTTACATCCAGAGTTCAAACAGAGATACTGTGTTCGATCACAATGGCAATAATCCCAGTCGTGGGGGAATCCATCCCTAAACTGGAGACATCCTTCATATCCTTTGAATCCAAATGCTTATCACATTCAACATCCTGTTTCTCCAACTGGGCCAACACACTTTATCTCACCACAGTACCATTCTCCTCAATACTATTAACCTATGCCTCCAACAAAACCACCACCTTGTGTATCCTACACTTTTCCTAATTTTCAACATTCTCATCCTTTTTTCCCTCCTTCTACAGTGCCACCAAGTGTTCCTAAGGTGTCTACACCATAGCAACAACCCACAAATGCTACTTATGCTGCTACTTCCAATAGCAATGAAAAGCCTCCTTGACATCCAAAGCATCTCTTCTTTAAACATGACCGTAAGAAGGGACAACACAATTCTGAGGCCACTGCATCCTTCAACTTAGCACAAGTCCCACACTATGGTGCACCCTTATCTTCGAACCTAGTGCCTCATGTTACTTCATCAGGACCACCAACTAACACTCCAACAACCATATGGCCCAATGAACACAATCATGGAAGGCAACATCCTGATCCTTGCATACCATCTAACGATCCCAAATATCATAGTGGGCCAACTCGTTATCCGAGAACTACATCACATAAAGTGCCCCACTATGCTTACTACAATCAAGTGTGTGAACCCCAATGGGGTAAGTATGACCAAGTTCCAATATTTCCAACATGCAAGGATCCTCATCGTCCATTTATTAATCTTTTACATGCTCAACCGTTTAGTTATGGGGATATCCCCCATTCTAAATAACAAGTAGGGTTAATAAATATTTTTTCATTTTCTTTGATTTTACAACTTTTTGTTTTCCAGTTTTTCAATTTTTCAAATTTCTTGTTTTATCTTTTTATCCTTTTGTCTTTTTATCTTTTTCACTTTTTGTCTTTTTACATTTTTATAAGTAATCTCATCTATGAATAAAACCCTCATGTGGCTCATTGGTTGAGGTGTGTTCTATGTTATCGAGTCTCGAGTGGTCAATTATTTGGAACAGTGAGCCCATTACACCCACTCATCCACTCTACAAATAAGAGGTTCTATTCCAAGGTACAGTGATATTCTTAACATTTTTAAAACTTAAAATTAATTCTGTGTTCATTGTACCCAGAATGAAGAAGGATGGACCAAGAGGGAATGATTAGGGTGTGGCATCAAGGGGACTTGTGGATTCTCTTTGGTGACATTTGTGGGAGTTATCATGCAATGTGGTTGTACTAAGATCCTTGTAGATCTAATGAAAAATGGGAGTAAGAGTAATCAAAAGGGCACTCAAAAATTAATGCTATGCTAGGGGGTCCCACTGGAAAGACATGCACCCATGCCTGAAGGTTTGCAGCTTCTTTGGATTTAGTCTTTAAAAAAAAGAAAGAGAAAGAAAAAAAAGAAAAAGGAAGTGCCATAAAACAAAAATCATTCCTTCCTTGAACAAAACTCCAAGTGATCGTACGCCTTGTTGTTATGGTACTCTCATAGTTGTTCATCATGGGATGAAATAATGCGATGTCACTAATTAGAGGAATGGACTTGGTCTTGATCTTGGAACGATGAGTTAATGACACCTTAATCATTCTTTACATGTAGGATTCACTGTGTCTGAAATCAATTACCTCATGTCCCAATCTCTCCAATCCCTTCTATAGTTGATCTCATCTCACTGTTCGTGTAATTGTAGCTCATGGCTCGTGTGGTGTAGAATTCTCATCTCATTCCAATGATAATTACATGTGTGTGTTTTGTGGAATTATTGTGGATTACATCTAACCCTTCTAGTGCCCACAGACACTTTAAGTGTGGTTACACAAGGGCATTATAGGTTGGAACCTGCTTTGGGAAGGACCCACTTGTGTAATCTTTTGTAATTTTCACTTATGACACAGTTGACACACACCATTTCTTACCCTCAACCTATCTTTCATAATGCTCTTTCCCTACTATTATCTATCCCTCTAAATTTCAATGTTCTAATGTACAATTACATACCCTTTTTCTTACCACCCAAGGTTTTATTGATAAAATCCACACCATCATCATTAATTATGCCTTTTGAATTAATGGAATTACCCTAGAATCCCTTCATAATAGCCCAATGTCCTCAGCTTACAACATTGATTTCAAAATAATCCTTTAAAAATTTGGTATTTTTGTTGTGCCTCATATCACTAGGGACGTGATATCGCATATGTGATGTATCGTACACGATATCGCGTTACCGCAACCTATAAATAGGTGACCCCTCGCAACACTTAGCATCATTTTTTTCATTTACACGGGGGATTTTTTGAAATTTTTTCTCTACAACTTGTGATTAAGTGACCCTTGTTTTTCTAACTATATCTCGCTTTCTGGTACTCTAATTTTAATTCCATCTGAGCCTGCTTGAACCCAGAGTGTTCAGCTTAGTCCTGGGGGAGGGACATCTACCAAAAAGTGCCTAATTTTTTTTGGAATTTATCATTGCCCAAAGGACATCATTTAGGGTAATTAACTATAACACTTAGAATAATTGTGCCTAAAAATCATTTAATGCCTAGGTATACTGGGAAATTGAAATGGGAAACCACCTAAGTCACAGGACTCATTATTACAGTTTTCAGGAAATATCACACGTGATAACATAAGATCATTAATTAAGGCAAGCAGTAAGGTATCACCTAACTTTAAAAACAACCTTACTAACGCTTGGTCCTATGTGATTGCATATGGCCCCGAAACATGGACAACAGGAAGGTCCTGCCTGGGGTGGAAGCAGACGATCTCAGAGAGGTGGAAGACAAGGTCCTATTGAACAACATGCAGAACAGGAGGAGCAATCATTCAACATTCATCAAGAAGAACCTCCTACCGGATGGTCCAAGCAGGCATAAGGAGGAGGAGCTGCAGCGGTTGAACACGGACAATAGCTCACATTGCCCCAAGATTGCATTCAGGCCATCCATGAAAAGTCCAAATTCACTATAGTGATTGTGGAATTGAACTTTGAATCATTTGTAGAGTTCAATCCTAAGGCTGTTAGGGATCACCTCAAAGGGTCTCCCTTATGGCCTATCCTCTTTAAAAGCGGTGCCTGGTACCTAGGAGAGACATATCAATTTTGGCACAATAGGGAGCAAGGCACCATGGTCAATATTTTTGGTGTGACAGTTGACTTCTCTACGTAGGCCATTTCAAAAGTGTTAAACCTTCTGAATACAAGGCCTAGAGTTGCTCAATTATCCACCTGTTCAAACCCTGATATGTGAAAGGATTGGTTGGAGAAGGCTTATGGCAGAGATAAAAAATTTGGTGAGTTCACGACAGAAGAAATGGTTTACTTCAAAAGTGGAACATATCACCTCTTCCCCACAAAGGGCCTGAAAAGAATATCAACGTATGCAACTAGAGGATGTGCAGTGTTGATGGGAAAGGTTAACACTAACCTGCCCCATCTATATTTAATAGAGATCCTGAGGTAATTCAAGGAATGAAAGATAGGGAAAATCATGCTGCCTTTCCCTTGTCTTATCAGAAATCTTTGCTAACATGTTGATATTCAGGGGTACACCAATGACGTCCTTTGAAAAGCCCAAACTATTTCATATGCTGAATTGCTAAAGGCACCAGCTCCAAGAAAAAGCACTGGTGAAGAGCTGGGACCAGAACAAGAAGAATAATAGATGGCTGGACCAACTACAACTCAATTTGTAGGACCCAATTAACCTCTAGGCATAGGTCCCAGCCAACAATAGGAAGTAGGGGCCAGCACAGGCTAGGATCAACAGCCACCGCAGGACTACAGACCGTTGATGAGCCATCTTAGGGCCATCGCTAAGATGGTCAGTTAGGGAATTCATGATGATGCAAACCTCTTCCAGATCATTGATGATGCCATTTAGCCTATGGTTTCATTAGATCACACAAGGGGGAAAGTATCCATTCACACATGATGAGGGGAAAGTAGATGGTCACAATAGATCTCAAGAAACATGGCATCTTTCCAGGTGCAATTAGAAATTGGTGAAGGGGCCACCATGATCGTCATGCAACACCAGGATGCCATGGGAGCTATAGAAGTGGTTGCAGACCACATCAAAGAATCCTTCAATGTGCCTTTTGTGCCACCGGTAGATCTCATAGAAGCACAAAATGCTCAAACTTTGGCCAAAACCTCAATGACTCCTACAGAACATGAGGATGTGCTTGATAAATTGCTCCAAATAGGGAAAGTAATGAAGTCCCTATTTGACATCCCTTAGGATGTTACGGTAATTCCATCAAATCTCATTTCCACAAAGGGGAAGCTAGTCTTAATAGAAGTGAGGGTCGAGCATGCAGAAGTAGAAGTGAAGAAATTACAAGAGTAGCTTGTAACCCTACGAGCAGCACAGAGGGACCCTCTACAATTTTTTCTCGCAGACTAGCTAGACAACTTTATAACTGAGCAACTAACCAAGTTAATTGCAGAGAATAAAAAGGTGGCTGATGAAAAGGAGAAGGCTATTTGGGATGCCTCCGTAGCACAGGAGATGTGCATCTTAAGGTACTCAAGGCCTTACAAGAAGAAAACAAGTAGCTTGTTGTAGACAACCTTCAGTTGACCACTGCAGAAAAGCAAAATAATTTTCTCAGGAACACTTCCATTAATTGTGAGAACAATTCATCCAGGTCAACAAAGACATAAGTCGTTTAGCCAAAGCGAATCAAACCCACTCGATGGAGGAGGTACACACCATTTGTCAAAAGTCAGCTATTGCGATAAGCGCATGGTAGAACAAGGCTAAACGACATGAGAAGCTAAAGGAGCACTTCTATGATCAGGTAGGGATGTATAAACAAATCCTTGAAAAGGGGATCCATATGTCCAAGGCCCAAATCAACACTATTAGTGCTCAACACACTGATTAGCGGGCCATATTGGACATAGATGCCTTTGCCCACCAAGTAAAAGTTAATAACTGGGACCTGCAGATTCAGGATTTGACGGAATACATGGAGTTGGCAAACTTGAGATATGCCAACCGTACCATGTTAATAGCAGGGCACCCAAGGTCAGAGCTCAAGTAGTAGGTAGCAACCATCCACATCAAATATGAAGCAGAATTTGCAGAGTGTAAGAAGATATTGAAAAAGCTAGAAGTTGTAAATTCTGAACTTGAGGTGGGAAAAGCCAGCTACTAAGGATAGAAAGGTGTCACAACAAACTTGGCTCAATGGCTAGCAGATCTTTAGGAGTACAAGGATAAATCCAGAGCCTATGAGGAGAAATGACAGGTGTTCGCGGCTTGGTATGTCAAGGCCAACCAAATGTTTCCACAACTACCCTGTCCATGGAAAGTGTCGACTCTATCAATCGTTGGAACATTAGTGTTGGCGATCATTTGGGACGTGACCACCAACGAGTGTCCTCNAGTACTGTGAGTTGTTAAGAGTTCCTATTTTGTTCAATTGCCTAGTCTATGCTGTCCTTATAATACCTACTTGTAACAAATAAAATTTTGCAAAAACATTTGAGCACAACTCCGCGAATCTACTTCTAATTTTCCCCATAGAAAGAGATAGTTCCACAAGAAAACTAGAAATAGAGAAAGATTCAATGGAAATAGACAGAAAAGAAAGCAGATTTGTGTTAAGACCTCAAATATTTAAACAAGGTAACATGATACGAGTAAACACTTCACAATAAAGCTATCCCAAATTCAATGTCTATGATTGTTCAAACTTCCAAGGCTCAAATAAGCAATTTCTTCAAGACAATCCTACTATGCTAC
Organism: Gnetum montanum; assembly: GCA_015680685.1. Taxonomy (NCBI): domain Eukaryota; kingdom Viridiplantae; phylum Streptophyta; class Gnetopsida; order Gnetales; family Gnetaceae; genus Gnetum; species Gnetum montanum. The sequence goes on along the minus strand of MNCI01031942.1, from coordinate 706,351 downwards.
CAAAAATTATTGCGTAAACTACCACGTACGAGGCTCCATTTTGGCTAGATAATGAATGTCAATAATTTTATTCAATAAAACCTTCAAAAGACTTGACAATTTCTGATTGAAATACCACGGAGATTCACTTTAAAGGTAAAAAGAAGCTATTATGGTCCCAACAAAATACCAAAGATTTTCTGAACCCTCTTGACTATTGAATCGTTCAACGGCATGACTATAGCAGAGGCTCTCTTACAACAATCCCAATAGCGGTTCTTATACGTTGCACAATAATAAAATTCACTACTAAAATGCTCTTAAGGCTTTCAAACACAAGCGCTTCTATGGAAAAATTTTAATAGAAACTTTCAATCGTGCAACAAGAACAATAAGAGTGATCTAAAAATCCCAAAATTACTTGCCAAGGATGATACTATCTAAACCACTAGCTAAAAAATTTAAATAAAATAAAAATAAAACATAACTCATAGGACTATGACAAAGAGGCTGAAATCTTTTCTTTAGCAAGCCATCTTACAAGCAATCTTTCACACTTTCTTCTTTACAAATGCTCTTCCCGAGATCCAAATGTCTCCAAGTGAGAGCTAGTAGTTCCAAGTGTGTGATCCCAAGTGTTCCCAATGTCTCTTCCCTCCTTGACCCCTAAAGCCTTTTTATAGGATTCAAAGGTAGTTAGGTAAGTTACAACTATTTTGGGTGGTTATAACCACCATAGAGACAAAAAGTTGTAGTTGACACATGTCCTATTTAGTTGCCAAGTGTCTTCATTCAATTGCCAAGTGGTCACCATGGAGACAAAAAGGCTATAGTTGACAAGTGACCCATTTAGTTGACAAGTGGCCATTGTGGAGATAAAGAGGTTGTAGTTGAAAAGTGGCCTTGGTGGTGGTTATAACCACCATTTCAATTGACAAGTGTTCAATTCACATGGGACTTTGAACAATTCTTGCACAAATTCCCTTTTTAAATCATAAAATATTTTATTGTTATTTACATCATAGTAGTAGAGATAATAACCATGGAGTTGATGCATACATGGATGGGTTAATATATAAATATATATGTACATGTGTAATATTTGTCCATCTTTCTAATGCTTGGGACCCTTGATTTTCTTCCTACCTGCCATCAACCTCTGTCTATCCAAATCATCTGCGAGTTGAAGGATTTGAACCTTAGATTTTTCTATTTTTTCGATAGTCTAGGGATTAATTTCTCTCAGCATCTCCCACATGGCATTGAGAACTAGAAACCCTGAAGATCAGTGCAATTATGTATCCATTGAATGTATTCCTAAAAGAGGCACTGATTGTATTCTAGAGCACATAGTCTTTTGAAACCAGGCTGAGCCGATCATCTCTTGTCACAGTTTTTGTCACCATTTCACCTATATGCGCAGGAACAACTGCTGTTAGACTAGGGCAGCCAGATGTGGGTTTAGGGGACACGAAAATGCTTTGTGGGCACCACGGGAAGGAGCAGGGTAGGGCCTGCATCGAATCCCTGCGATAATCGAAGAGTAGAACGTGGTAGTTTTTCCTGATCTGGTCTGCACGCAAGCCATAAGGTCCCATATGGCCAGAGAAATTGGAATTGCGTACTTCTGAACGGGAATCAGCTTCATGTAGTTGTATCGCCTCAAATTCACATTCAATGCTGAGAATCCATTGCTACATTTTGTTGCAGGAAATTGTAGCTACTTGATGAAGAAATTTGCACCAAAATTGAAATGCCCATGCCTCAGCCTGCAAAGCCTGAATGGGAACTCATCATCATGGTCGTGCGTGTTGAATGGTGAACCCATTGGAAATTAATCGTCGATGATATAGGCACTCCGTAATGTCTAGCTAGATACCTTCATATGGAATACATCATGTCTGCCATGAATTTTTCATCTGAGTCATCACTAGAGTTTCTAGGATTCTTGCCATGGCTATGAATCTCTGATTCGCATTCCTCCATGAATCCATTATTGCAGAAATGGAAACGCAAGTCTGTGTTGCAGCCGCACAGCCCATGGATCGAACAATGGTGCTGATAGTAGTACCAGATTTACCTACGTATGCACACGGCACTGCAAATAGCATTCATGAGTCCAACCAAAGCCAAATCGGCAAGCGAGCCCCACTTTGCCCTATAGAAATTCAAACCTAGAAACCTCCATGCCCTCCGGAATTTTGTAGCCATTAGTTTCTTTAATATGCGCATTCTCTGCTAGAAATGTTAGCATTAGGCAGGGAAAGTATATACAGTTTCATTGCTCCACAAATTTTCACAACTCTAGACATACATTTTGGAATCCAACACCACGTTATGTTCAAACTCTTCAGTGACCTTAGTAGGCAAGATATTTTGTGCAGATGTAAATGAAGACACATAGATATTGAAAACTTTCACCAACATTCTGATGGGATAGTTCATACAAACATTTGTTCATGATAATCTTTGAATTGTTAATATGGAAAATATATTTGTACTTTATCTGCAAACTCCTCAAAATATTTTCTGTCATAAAGGAGCATGCTATACATAGCATCCCACTTTTTGGTGCCCTCTTTATAATTACTTTAAACATTTTTTCATGCTATTTCAAAATCATCCTCATACGATTTTCAAGTTTCATATTCCTTGCAATGAATATTTTCAAACATCAACAATAAGGATATTTTTCTTTTATCAGTCTTTAAGCAATTTTCTGAAGGCAACGAAAATAGACCATTTGTATCCAAATGATCAATTCCTGAAAGTATTTCTAACACTAAAGATTCCTTGCTTGTCAATTCAATCACCATTGGCACATTATTTCTTGTAACATTATATTCACTGTCTTTCATATGTGCATCATTATTTCCACCAATCTTTTTTAGCAAGTGATAGGAATCAATATCTTTGAAACCTACATCTTGCCATTTCAATAGTTCTATTGAAATATTTTGAAGGTTTCAATCATCTCATATCTCTGTTCCATGAAATGGCCAAATGTGCGAACAATTAGCATGGATGGAACAAGACCCTTAGATTGAAGAGGAGAAGCTCTAGGCCATACTTTAATGCCATCAAGCCTCAAAACCTGGAGCACAAGACAAAGGAAGGCACCAATGGAGGAGCCACCACCACCTGGAACTACATGAGTTCCATCCATTTTTGTAGGTGTAGAACATTGGTGTTGTGTCTTTTTTTTTTTTTTTCATTTCACACTGTGGCATACTCCCATTTTCACCATCCAATAATCCCATACCTATCCACTATGTAATAAGTGTAACTCGAGGACGAGTTTTCATTCAGTCGTGGGGGTATGATGAGTCACGTTTTTGGGCGACCGGGATATCATGTACACGATATCATAGCCCACCACTAGTTCTATAAATAAGAGGCAACTCTCCCTTGTTTTACAATCTAGTTTTAGTTTCTTAGCGAAGCTCTGGTAGTTTTCCCCTTCCAAAGATAGAATAATTTCTTAGTGTTTGCTCGCAGTGTGGTGATTGTAATTGTACGGCATCCTTATTCAAGTGTGATGTACTTGGACACGCACATGACCGAAAATAAAGATCGAGATTACTTCATCATTGCAACATTCACTTAGTTTAATTAATTAATTATTTAATTGTTATTTACTACTTTCTTAGTTAATATCTCTCACCCTTATCTCCTAGTAACGCGGAATGAGTACGACTTAATCACGAGCATTTAAGTGTGACTACTTGGTAACCCTATAGTGTACCTAGGCCATGTGCTTGGTAATCCTAGTGGTAGTCATGCACGAAGTCCAAGATGTGTACGGATGATTAAGGAATGAATGCTCATCGCACTTAGGCTAGTTTAGATTCTCTCTTACCCTTTTCTCGTAGCTTAGTAAACATTACTTTCCATTGCCTTCAGGAGTAGCATTAGATTAGAAACCCATCATACACATCACTCTGGACTAAACCATATGTGACAAAGCTAATACTAGTCCAGGTGGGAAGACAGCGAACTGTGACCTAAGGCTAACTGTCTAGATTCCACAACTAGTCCGTCTGTGGAGTTCGACTGGATCACATGTGTAACATTCATATTCGTATGGTTGAGTGTAGGGGTACCTCGCCACTCATCAGGTATTATGTCATTATAGGTACACCTAAATTGGGTACCATATTTAAAAGTTAAAAACTAAATAAAAGTGATAATAGCTAATGTATTCATCAAACTAATGTGGTATATTTCTAAAATTTAGTTTTCTTTTGCAACTTGTTATTTCACAAGAGCATTAACTTTTTATGCTTCATTCATTTCTAAAATAACTTAAGGCTTGGATTTATTTAATCAAATACTTGGAATGATAGATGTTTTAAGTGGACATTGGCATGAATTTGATTAATTTATTAAGAGTTGCATCTCTTTAATCAAAGTTTTAACATCAGAGAGGCTCAACACAAGCTTTTAACTACACTAAGGACAAAGTTTCCATGTTCTTGGACCATGTCCTTTTACAATGTAACTAAGTGGCTAGTACTTGTAGAATGATGAAGGAGTTTTAACAAAAAAAAAATTTCAAGCTCAACATTAGTTAGTGAATTATATAAGGAGCAAAGTTTCATTTTTTATGAACCTTGTCCTTTAGTAGTATAGCTAATCATTGTAAAGCTCATGAACCCATCCAGCTTATGCTTAAAAATAGTTTATCTATATGTACTTGAATGATGAATGGTCTTAGATTTTCATGATTCTTGTGTACATGAAGATTATTAATCTAATTTGATAACTAAGGTACTAATGAAAACTATGAATTAATAAGGAAGGTCCATTGTGTATTCTTGATTAATATCATTATTATGGAAAATGTTATTACAAAATTGAATCACGAATGACCCATTGATCTATATGAAAATGTGTAGTTATTTATTTTTAAAATGTAGTTAATCTAAATTAGACATGATTTCTTAGCTTTTTAATATGAATTGAATAATAGGATAGTAAAAGGAACTTTTTCTCTTATATAAGTTTACATCATCTTTTGAATTTATTACTCCAACCATCCATCCCTCCTCAAATCTTTTAACTTTATCATTCTATATTTTTAGGTATCCTTCTTTATCATTTTCATCAATTATTCTCCTTAGTGCTAAATTTGTGTCTTATTCATAATCAACCTAGTGTTAATGTTGGGTCTTATTCATAATCAACATATTTCTTTAAGTTTTTTGTTTAAAAGTAATTAGTTGCACTAAGGACACACTATAGTCGTTCTTTGTATGTTAATGCAAATAAGCTCTTCCCTACTCTACTAGGTCTATCAAATGTCCCACTCATACTATAGTTGCCCAAGCAAGCTTGTACCACTAGGGATACAAGGATAGATGAACAAAAGCTCTATTCCATCCATGATAAATGGAGAACCCAACAAGCTACTTCCACCTAGGACATGAATTCATTATCCAAATTTTTGAAGAATTTTAAACATATTTCTTGGGAAATTTTATTATTTAGCATTCTTACTTTTTGTAAGATGTACACTACTTGAATAATTTTGTAAAATTCAGCACTCACAATTTTGTAAGTTGGTTAATCAAATAAATGTTATCCTACAAATTTTTTAGTGAAACTTTATCCATTTTGTATAACTCAAGGATGAGTTTTCAGTAAGTCATGGGGGTATGATAAATAATAAAATATACAAATTTCTAGACATTCTAATATCATAAAATCATTGTAGATGCAACATCTCTAGGTCTAACCACTACAATAAATACACATGTCAAGCCACATTTATGATACCATTTGATTAGTTAATTACCCAAACTCTTGTTGTTTGATTTATCATTCCTTGTAGCACTTAGTAAGTCCTTGAAATGCATATTTAAATTGTTTTTCTAGTATCATATTCAAGTGGATTATCTAGGATTATTTTATTACAACAAGAAGTTAAAAATTTATTCCTATCCATTTATTTACTCTTTTCATAGTGTAATATTTACATTTCTTACCTAGTAATTCATTAGTAGAATGAGCACAACATAATTCTAAACATTAAATATGCATTATCTTGGTAATCCTAATAGTTAATTGCTTGGTACACTTAGGAGTGAGATTGGTTGGTAATCCTAGTGGTTAATGTATATATCTAAGAACATATTGGAAGGTTATAGAACATACACTCAATACCCATAGGCTAGTTTAGGATATATTTTCTTGTTATTAGTTAATTAGATATAAATCATGTCTACACAATATCATTTTATCATATGCCTTAGCTAGACTTAACCATAAGAGTTAGAAGGATGACTACAAGTCTAGTTGGAAAGACATCGATCTACAGTTACCTAATAAAACTAAATACTACTACTAGTCTATCCATAGATTATAACATGGTTTACCATGAGACTTGTAGATCATATAATTATGCTTTAGGCATACTTTTTGCTCATTAGTATATAATAAGAAAACTAAGAATGTATTTTTCTCTAAGTTTAATTAAGCAATACAACTATACACAAACTAACATGTTTCTTAATTAAAAAACTTCTTATTAGTTTATTTTCTTATGTAAATTATGATGATTATACATTTTTAACATAAACATTGGATGTTAATACTGATAAACATGTCAATTATTAACACTTGATATCTTTATCCTAACAACTTATGCTAACATGTTAGGATAGAAGGATTTCATGATCATTTACCATGGTTGGCTACTACTTACGTTATTATTCCTAAAGGTTAAAAAATTTGGATTGAAATTTTTCAAGTCACAAATTTGATTCTAATAGCTAACACTAAGTTATCGTGTTCTACTTAAGTTCTACTAATGCTTCATGTTCGCTATATATCCTTGGAGTACATATAATTATTTAGTTCTAGTGTCAACATCCCCTAATAGGTTCAATTCCAATGGATATGTTGACCTAACACTATTATGTTTTATTTACAATTTATAAACATTTTATGTTGGCTATATATCTAGGGAGTAAATATAATCATCTAGTTCAAGTTTTAACACCCTTCCTCATTTTCCTTACAAATATAAATATGAGATATTAATGTGACATAAGGTATTATGAAATTGAAATTGAAATTTTTACATACATCCATTAAGATCCCTTAGATCTATTGAACTAGTTTTAGAATTCCTTTTTTCTTTATGCTTGTAGATTTTACAACTTAAAATTATGAGATTATGAGTTAAAATCTTTTGTATGTGGAAATGAGAAGTAGTTCAATTGGTTAGTCTATCATTTGGCAATTATTGTGTAAGTAAGAGATTTTTAGTTGAATAACACTTGAGGCAACTTTAAGTTCTATAAAGTATTATATATATCATGTTGACTATATGTCTTGGGAAAATTAATGTTTCTAAAAAGTCTACATTTTTTTATCTTTTTTATAGTTTAGATAGAAGTATACTATTCAAGATTTTGATAATGATTTTCTTAATTTTTCATGGATTAATAGCCATCATGTTTTTTTCATATCAATCTAAGATTGTGTATACTATTTTTAGTTCTAATATTGATATTTTTCCAAGATTCAATTACCTTTAGAAGGTTAATCACCATGTATAGTTATGGAAGTAGTGAATTCATAATATATGAAATGTCACTACTCCTTTAAAACATTAAATAATTTCTATGGTACTTGATTCATCAAGGTTTGTCTATTAGTATTTAACTTTCTAATTTAGGCATTCATGATCTAAGATGTCATATCTACAACATGGAAGATAGACTTATCCATTACTTTTTTACTTGTCCTATTACTTGTAGCTCTTGGACTTTGTGTAGTAGGTATTTACATGATTTTCAACCAAGTTTAAATGAAGTTTTATTTAGTACACTCCTCAACTTCAAGGATTTCTGTTTCATATTCAACATTACTTTTGTCCTCTTATTCTTTATTCCATCTAGGAATTTTGATATAATGTAGTCTTTTATAGAGATTCTCTAGCTAATTTTCTTGCATTTTTAGTTCAAGATAACATCATTCAACAACTAATGCTTTAACTGAATTCCAAAATGTCTCTCTTTACCTTTTCTTTTTTGTTATCAAAAGCCATTAGTAGGAAGTGGAAACCCATTTGGGTGCTTTTGAATGAGTGAAAGATCAAAACCTTTTCCTACCCCAAAGGGGAGGTTCTTAAGGATTGGTTGGAATGATGAAAACTTGAAAATGCATCTCCAAAACCATTATGCCTTTCCCTCTTTTTTTTTTCTTTTCTTTTTCTTTTGGAGTTTTTTCACTTCAAATTTTTACTTTTAATACATTTATATTTTAGGGTCCAACACCCAAAATGTTTTAAGTTTTAATATTACTTTCTGTTTTCCATTAAAATTATATACATGAATCTCTAGATCATACACCTAATATGATGCTTTTTATAATTTGAATAGAATAAAATAATTTCGTAAGCACAACTCAAACTCACTGATGAGAGCATAGTTGGTATGCTTAATTTTTTTAATCAAATGGACATTCCAACAATGGCTATTTTATAACAAGAAAATTTCATTTATAGAAGAACAAACCAAACAATATATAAATAATCATCAAACATTTAGGTGTTAGACTATTGGTAAGACTTTTAATTTGGAAACTCCAAGTTATGAGTTTGATTTTAGTGGACACTACTAAGTTATAAATATGGAGGATGTTGGAACCTAAAATAATTAAAACATAGGTACAACCCAAGACTTCTAGAAGTTTATAAATACTAAATTATAAATATGTCTCAATGGTAAATTTTGTTAAAAACTTTGTTTCAAGTTCCAACATCGTCCCTTTCCACCACCCTCCCTAAGCCACCTCCTACTACAACACCTCCTAAGATTCCTCCCCTACTAAAATTTTCCTCTAAAATATTTTAATTAAATTCTTTTGAAATTTTGTAGCATCCCTTTAAATAGCTAAAGTAGCAACCTATACTGATGATACACTCCTTAACCTTTGCCAAAAAACTCTAAAATTTTATTCATGATATACCATAAACTAAATAAACCATGGAAGTGTTATCCAAACTTTACCTTATTATAGTCTATAGTGATGATGTTGCCAAGCTAACAAAAACTCACTATTCCTAAATTTATTCTAAATTTCCTAAATACATGAGCAATTACAAAAAGAAGATGAGCAGTTTCTATTATTGAAAAATATAAGATACAACTTGGATCCTCCATAAATTTCTTCTATATAAGATATTTACCAATGGGTATTTTTCCATGAAGCATCTTACTGGCAAATAGACAATGTGAGAAGTAAAAATGAGACTTTGGATGTCTATTGGAAATTGCACTCTTTCCATGAAGGTGTAAAGTAGTATAAGCTTCTTTGTGGAGCATTTTAAAATATTACAACACTTCCACTATTGATTATAACATTAAAGTGTTAGCCTAATAGTATGGGTCTTGGCCTAATAACCCCAAATCACAAATTCAATCCTATTAGGTAGCACTAAGTTATAAATTTCTATTAATCTCAGGGTGTACCTATTGAAGAGGGATTTGTAATATTATGAGCATTAACAACATGAAAATATATATATAAGTAAGTTAGTAAGTGATGAGTCATGGTTGACTGGACTACGTCAATGCAAACGTGTCGATGCGATCCCATCAATGTGTATCTATCGATGCATGGTTTGATGTGTCAACATAATGTCTAGTCTTGCCTATATAATTTGTGCTGCCAACACATTTATGGCATTCATTCATTCATAGTGTAGTGAAACTCTTACATTTTTTTTATTTGAGAATTATAATATTTTCTAAATGCCCTTAATAGGAGTTAAGAAGTGTACAAAATCTTTATTCGAGCACTGATGTACATGGACACTCTAGTGTGAACAACAATAAAGATGAGCTATCTTGATAAACCTTACAACACTTGGACTTAGCTTAATATTTTCTTAATACATTTATTACTTATGCAATTTATTTTCATGCATTTGATTAATTAATTAAAATCAAGTAATTAATGCACATAAGTACGACCATCTTGAGCATACATTAAGGCTTGGTAATCCCAGTAGTTCTTACACTTGGTAACCTAGTAGCATTGTAATGTGTAACTAAGGCACATGATTTGTATCACTTTTAAGGTAATTAAATCATGGTTAAGTGTAACTAAGGCACATGATTTGTAACTAAGTTACACTTAACCATTTAACCATATCCTTGAACCTCACAAGTGGAATTTGGAAGACAATGATCACATCCTTGAAATTCACTACCTAGATCAAGTGTACTTAGAGCACGAAAGTCTATGGAATTTGACTAGATCGTTTAATCAATGCTAGTGATTTGTATAGTTGGATGTAGGAACTCCTAACTACTCATCATTGGCACCTTTGTTGGGAACTTTAGTTAGCTACATGCACTACCTCTGATTTAGTGAAATTATCCAATGATGTTATAATGAACCTTAAAGTTGAAATCATTGAGGAAAATAATAACAACAAAAGAACTTTGTTTTTCACAAGAACTAACATGGCTTCTTCTCATAGGGAAGAGTATCCACCACTGTTTGAGAACAATTCCAATCAAAGATAAGAAGGCCTGAAACCACCTGTTCCCTAGCAATGAAAAATGATCTATACTCACCCAAATGAATATGTTCTAGATTTCACCTTTATCCTGCACCAGGATGAACAACCACTATAGAGGAACATGGAGGATAGCAGCATGTTGCCACCTAATTGATCAGTTCCTACAATGCTACTCCACATTCTCATGAGATTAGGCATTTAGGGGCTCAAAGCCAAGTATTATTACGATGGAAAATCTCAATCATTGAAAAAGCTAAGAATTATTAGTCATAAGTAGCCTTAACCTTGAATCTCCTAAGGCCTCTACAAGAAAAATGGAATCTAGGGTACCTTGGACAAATTGGTAGATCACCCACAAACTTGAGGGGGATGCAAAATGGGGGTAAAAAAGTAGGAAGATGCAAATTTATAAAGTAATGCACTAAAAATATAACAATTATCTCTAGAATTGTACATCATATGAAGTCATAAACCTCATTAAATAGACAAATAATGAGTTCAAAGGGATGTACAAATCTGATGTCCAAGAGGGGAGCAAAAGGGTTGGGCAAGGATTCAAAGCTCATTAAATCCACAATCAACTCCATGATCCAGTATCTCTATCACTCTTGATGCTACTAAATCTCATTTATCACCACCTTATATCTAAGATGTTGGTTACTACTGGGGTTAGGAAAATGTGAAGGATCGGGATGGCCAAAGTACACCACATTGGGATTTGGAGATCCTAAGGAGGTAACATTGACACCCAAAGTTCATAGATCCTAAAGGGGTAATAGGTTACAGAGTTTCCATGTTGCTAGCCATCAAGAAGTTGCGTTTTTAATAAGGAAGCAAGAGCTCTTATATGCCAAAATTCCAAGGGTGCTAAATTAAAAAAGTATCTAATATTGACATGGTGCCAAGGTTTGGATTTTACAGGGTTATGGCCATGATTCGAGTTACAAATTGATTGAAAATGGCTGATCAATTAGCTACAAGTTGGCTACCAAATTTCAGACTAATTAGCTACAAATTTTACTGCAAAATTGTTGAAAATTAGCTACCATGTTCAAGGGATAGGTGAGATCCACCCCCATGCATCCTAGTTATATGCTCCCTCCACATTGTCTGACCCCCTCTCTCCTAGATGACTAACCTCCTCCCACTAGGGGAAGAGTGTCAATGTTGAGGGGGGATGGGTGGTCAATGATAGGAGTAAATGTAAAATCCTCCAAGCTAGGTCACCCCCCTTTCCATGTTGGGGGTAGGTGAGTTCTACCCCCCTTGCACTCCTCCATGTTGGCCTTAAAGTATCCTAGCTAGCTTACCCCTCTGCAGGGGATGTGTCAACGTAGAGAAATCTATACCCCACCATAAAACCCATCAAATTTCCATGTTTGAAATTTTGAAAGGTATTTTTAACCTCCCAACCCCAAATATAGATATTAGATCACTTATTTCACTTGGGGAATGAGGCTTTGGTTACTTATGAAGCATTCTTGAACTCCAAAAGTATGAAACATGTGAGATTTCCCCTTTATGGGTTACAACCTTCACATCTACAATAAAATATTACCTTAAGTTTCATGGGATGGGATTACAAAGGTTTCAACATGCAAATTTGGTGGTGTTTCATTGGTACCTCTTTGTTGATGTCTAGAGGATTGACCCAAGATTCATCAACAAAGAATACAAAACACCACTACAAGTCCACTACCGACATCCCCTCTCCACACTTGATCCAGTCATGTTGAACCATGTCAAAGAGTGCTTATGATGATGGGATTGGGCTATGATAGAGGAATGATAGTGGTAATTAGGGAGATGGCCATGGGAACTAACAATGCATTCCAAGCTTTACCACCATGGTTGTAGTGTGGTACTAACATATTTTCAAGTGTTCGTCACTCGACAAATACATTTAAGGAACCAACCACTTTGCTCTAATAGTTCTTCAACCATTGGGCTTCGAGGCTTCTTTGGCCATTTGGTTTCTTAGCAATTTGCTTATCTTATTAATTTTTTTCCCAGGGGAGGGGGGGTGACACATTCATTAGGTTTCATTGCTAGGGCCAATTTGACATAGTTCCTATTAAGTAAGTTATGTTACACTCAATGAACTTAATAGTTACCCCATTGAATAAGATGTGTTACACTTGATGGACTTAGTGGTTTTACCATTGAATGAGTTATGCTACATTCAATTGAACTAGAGGATGGAGCATGTTGAACATATATTATGTGGCTATAGTACATGAGTGGCAAACATGAGTTAACATTGCTGCTTAGGATAGGGAAGGTTATCATCAGGTTAAGGGGTTGGGCTTAAGAAGTGGTGTTAAAGGGAGGACAATGGTACAAGTACTCTTGACACAATAGGATAAACTCACTAAATCTTGTGCATCAAGGCCACATGGTGATTTGCTACTATAATGAGTTGCACCCTTACAATAACCCCAGGCTTCATCCTGCAAACAAAACTCCAAGAGGACAAGAAAAAAAATCAAACAAAGCATGTTACAACATTACAATGCATATATAAGCCACATGGAGAATAAAACCAAGCCACCCAGGTCATCAATGTTACCAATTTAAGGCCATAATAGGCCATGGTTCTAGTTTAAGGTCATAGTAGACCCTAATGCTAGTTTAGAGTCTTAGCAAACTGTGATTTAGATTTAAGGCCTTGGTAGGCTGTGATGTCAATTTAAGGCCTTGATAGGCCATGGTGTTACTAGTTTTAGGCCCTAGAAGGCCATGTTTTCAATTTAAGACCTTAGTAGGTCACTTTAGAATAGTATTTCTTAATGATGACTATCAACTACATGTAATATGGATTTAGATACAAATGACTAATTGGATTGACCAGCTCATTCCCATCCATGTCAGCTATCTTGAATGCTCTATTTCCATAGGCTTTGATCACCACAAAGGATCCTTTCTAATTGGCTGAGAATTTATCTACATATTCACAGACAACTTTGAGGACTAGGTCACCTTCATGGATCTTATGCTTGGTCAAGTTATGGTGGTTTTGATGTTTCTACCTCTCTTGATAACATTCAATATGAGCAAACACTTGCATACATTGCTCCTCTAGTAAATCTAGGGCCCTTTTCTACAACTCCTTGTTTTGCTCATCATTGATGAAGTTAGTCAAGGCTACTCAAAGTGATGGCACTTGCAATTCAAGAGGTAAGATAACTTTAGAACCATAAACTATGCTATAAGGGGTTACTCTGATTGCCATGCAATAGGTCATTCTATAGATCCATAGTGCATGCACAAGCTGCTCATGCCATTTACACTTACTATTACTGAGCATCTTCTTTAGTAAGTTGATAATGGCCTTGTTGCTTGACTATGCATCTCCATTAGGCTAAGGATAATAAGGTGATGAGAAAGAATGCTTAATGCTCAGGTTATGACAAAAATCTTTTGTTTCATGGCTACTAAATTATGGTCCATTATTTGTAACTATGGTCATGGGTATGCCAAAATGGGCTACAATGTTATCTAAGATAAATTTGCAAACTTATTTCAATTTAGTCTTCCTTAAAGGAATAGCCTCAACCCACTTCATCAAGTATTTGGTTGCAGTGATGATGAAGCTATAACCTATGGAAGACATGAGTGTTATAGGTCCAATGATATCCAACCCCCATCATTGAAATGGCCAGGTGATCTAAGTGGTATGTAACTCCATCCATCATATTTATATAAGGTTACTATGTCATTGGCACATGTTGCAACACTTAACCTTTTGCATGAAGTCTTACCTAACTACCTAATCTTAGCAGCCATAGCTCTTGGTCCTATATGTCCCCCACAAACACCCTTATGAACCTCCTCTAGGATTATTTTGGCTTTAATTTAACCTAAGTAATTTATTAATAAACCATCATAGGATCATCGATATAATGTATTATCATCTATGATGACATACAACTTCAATATTTTTTACATAGCATCCTTTTGGGTAGTAGTCAGGCTTTACAAAGACTCACCATGCATAAGGTAAAATTTGATATCATCATACCACTCCCTGGATGATGGCTACAAAGGTGTCTTAAATGTTCTACATTATGGGAACAACATAGTCCATAGTTAAGGTGGACAACTTATTAAACACATCTGGTATCATAGTGAGAGCTAATGTTACAATTGTGTTGACTATGTCATTCTCATTTTGGGGTACATGCTGGATATCAATGTCTACAAACTATTGTAACAATTTTTTTCCTAGGTCACAATATGGTTGTAAGTGTTTGGCTTTACATGCATAGACTTCCATTACTTGGTTAAACACAAGTTTGAAATCACCTTTAATTACTAAGTGTTTAATTCCTAGGTCATGAGCTACCATCATTCCCCTAATCAAACCCATGTACTCTACTATGTTGTTGGTACACGAAAACTCAAAACGATAGGTGAAGGATTTGATTTGGCTATGGAAATGTTATGATGGTAGCAAAACTGGCCCCATGGATAATTGAAGCTCTGTTAAAGTGCATGATCGCCTCATAGCCCTCAGGCACTTGGGTAATAATACTAATATGCTCATCAGGAAACTCAAGATCTATGGCTACTTGGTCATCAATATGTGAAACTTTAAGTTGTACAACTATAGCTTATCCTTATGTTGAGGATTAAGAGATGTCATGAAGGTCAAACTCCACAGTTATGGCTTTCCATTGAGCTATGCGGCTACTCTCATAGATATTGGTCATTATGGCTCTAAGCACATTATCCTTGCAAATGACATTGACTGGCTTCTAAAGAGGCAGTGTCTCCACTTCTTCAATGGGAAGACTGGTGCTAGAAAATACTTTTCCACTTCAGTGTATCAAGTTTTGTGGGCAACTACTACATGGCTAAGATAGTACACTAGCATTTTCACTCCATCATCCTATCTCTGACAAAGTAGAGAGGCGATGGATGTGTTAAAGGTGGTCAAGTAGAAGTACAAATGTCTACCCTCTTAAAGAGGATAGACTATTGGTAGTTGTGTCAACTCTTGCTTAAGGTTTTGAAAGGCCTCTTGGCATTGAGCTATCCACTCATAATGAACTCCTTTCTTAAGCAAGTGTTGCATGGGCTATAATTTATCCCTAAGCCTAGCCATAAACCTATGAATAAATTACAATCTACATTGTAATCCTCAAAGCTCCTTAAGGTTGACAAGTGTTGCTAATTTGGATATGGCCTTAACCTTGTTAGGATCAACTTGTATCTCTGCTTTAGATACCATGAAACCAAGCATCTTGTCCATGTTAACACCAAAGATAGACTTCTTGGGATTAAGCCTAAGCTCATATTTGAGGCATCATTTAAGCACAAGATTTAGGTCATTAGCATGGTCACTAGCCTCTTTAGACTTAACGACTATGTTGTCCAAGTAATCATTAAGCAAACCTAGCATGTAATCACTAAAGATATAAGTCATGGCTCATTGATAGGTTTCTCCTACATTCTTAAGGCCAAAAAACATCATAGTATAGCAAAAGGTTCCCCAAGGAGTCATGAAGGTCATATTAAGTTGGTGCTTTGGATTGATCCTAATTTGATTATATCCCAAGAACCCATCCATAAAGGATAATAAGACATGCCTAGCTATGGTATCAATAAGCTAATCAATACTAGGCAATGGGAAGTTGTTCTTGATGGTTTCTTTATTTAGGTCTTAGAAATTGATGCAAATATGGATACTCCCATTTTTCTTAGGGACTACCATTATGTTGGAAACCCATTCTGCATAGTCAACAACCCTAATGAAACTAGCTTGGTAGAGTTTTGAGATCTCATCATGAACTGCCAAGGCCAAATTAGGTCTTATCTTACATATGTTTTGCATAATTGGTCTAATGCTAGGGTCTAGTATGATGCTATGTTGTACTAAGTGTGGGTCTAGAACTAGCAGATCTTCATATGATCAAGAAAAGACCTTAATGTTTCCTTGTACGACCTTGGTGATGTCTTGAGCCTATTGAGGTTCTAATGAGAAACTTAGTTTAAGGGCTTTCTCCTCACCACTATGTATTGTGATAGGAATCTCAACTAGAGAGCCTTCGGTTATGTCACCCACCTCTAAGTCAAGGGTTTTGACTAGGTTTTTAGGCCACTCTAGAGGTTTCTCTATTGAGGCTATGCAATCAACAAGACTCTTATGCTTAAGATCTATGCAATTAGGATCAATATACCATTCCACATCACCATGAGGCCCATTTAGGCTCAAAGGTAGATTGATCAGCTCCTAGGTATCCATACTTTGATCTTGCATGTTAACCAAAAGCATATTAAGTGGAACCTAGGTTAAAATTAATAAACAATGCTTAAAATGCTATAAAATCATGCAAATATGTTCTATTCTAGTGCAAACAAGGTCATCCAAGGCTATCAATAAGGTAAAAGTGAGCAAACAAAGTGCAATAGGAGCCAAGTAAAGGTCAAACAAAGGAATAAGATTACAATCAATTAGCAAGGGTCTTGGTTTTGCATGTTTTAGGCCTTGGTAGGTCATAATGCCATGATGCCAAATAGTGGTCAAGGAAGATCAAACCCCACTATTTGATACCAATCAAAGGCTAGATAAATGCTGATGATTCATGGTCTATCAAGCCCAGTTATCGAAGCCCTATTATCGAAGCCCTGATACAAGATACATGGTCTATCAGGTCCAATTATCGAAGCCTAGTTATCGGAGCCACGATATCGCATGAGCTGCGATATCATGTACGTGATATCGCTACCTACTCTAATTTCTATAAATAAGAGGTGAATTTCCCTATTCTAGGCAGTTAGTTCTTAGTTCTTTATCCAAACTCTTACAGTTTTTCCTTCTTAAAGTTAGAATTATTTCCCACTGTATGCCCGCAGTGTGGTGATTGTAATTGTACGACATCCTTATTTGAGTGTGACGTACTTGGACATGCACATGACTGGAAATAAAGATCAAGATTACTTCATCATTGTAGCATTCACTTAGCTTAATTATTTATTTAGTTGTTATTTACTTCTTTCTTAGTTATTATCTTCTTCACCCTAAACTCCTGTTAAACGTGGAATGAGTACAACTTGATTACAAGCATTTAAGTATGACTACTTGGTAACCTAGTAGCGTACCTAGGATCTGTGCTTGGTAATCCTAGTGGTAGTTGTGCAAGAAGTCCAATATGTGTATGCATGATCGAGGAACAGATGCTCATCGCACTTAGGCTAGCTAGATTCTCTCTCATCCTTTCTCTCTTAGCTTAGTCAATATTACTTTCCATCATCTTCAAGAGTAGCATTAGCATAGGAACACATCATACACCTCACTCTGGACTAAACCATACATGACAAAGTTAATACTAGTCCAGGTGGGAAGACAGTGAACTGTGACCTAAGAATAACTATCTAGATACCACAACTAGTCCATTTGTGGAGTTCGACCGGATCATGCGTGTAACGCTCGTATTCGTATGGTTGAGTGTAGGGGTACCTCGCCACTCATCATTGGCGCCATTGCCAGGGACGGTGCTAGTTATCTAGATTAGTTATATCATACAAAGTCACTGTACAAGAATTAACGATATCTCTTTTAGAAAAAATAATTACAAAAAGGTCACATATAAATTCACACACAATTTCACAACCATGCCTCTCCTACAAGATTACGATAATGCCACACCTAGTGAGGAAATTCATTGGAGAACTGACAAATTATATGATAATTAAGATTGGAGTATGCAATCTGAGGTGGGGGTTTCTTATAAACATAAACGAAGGCAACATCATCCTAGTGTACGAAAGCATAACTTATGTGATGATGATGAACCCCTACTGACCACTACAAGCCTGACGTAAATACAAGAGGTTGTTTGAATCTCCCGTAGGCATCGTAAAGAGAGTCTTCTACCCAAGCTTGATTTAAACAACTTCCCTAATTTTTTAAGATGCTATGAATTAGATTCACAACAAAATTTACAAGCCTTCTACAATTCCTATACATGGAACAACATTGATAATGGTTGGCAAAAGCTCAAGCTCTTTCCTATGACACTCATTGGCCAAGCAAAAGTATGGTATAGATTGTTAAAAACAAACTCAATATGATGTTGGCCAACAATGGTAGAACTCTTTAACGAAAGATATCAAACCTATACAAGAGTGTTATCCTTGAGAAAACAAATCCAAGAGTGGAAATAAGCATAACATGAACCCTTGGACATGGCCTTAGAAAGATACTATGCATTGTTAAACAACTGTCCAAGCCATGAGTTCTTCAAGGAAAGGCTAATGTACCATATCATTGATGGGCTTCATGATGAAACAAGAGAGATCCTAGGGATGTATGCCCAGGACCAACTTTATGAACTACGAACCCATTAATTATAAGAGCTTATTAAGTAGGTAGTAAAAGAGGAAGGAGAAATGGCTAGATGGGAGAGTGTTGAAAAACATCAATGGGAGAAAAATCTCAACTTAACAAAGGTCCATGATCATAAAAAGGAGAAATCAACCTATTTCAAGGGGGAAAAATCATCTTTGCCAATACAACAATCATTAGAGGAAGTCAAGGCAAAGATCAATAAGATGTTGAAACAGACGTATAAAAAGTGTGGAGAATATATCGATATTAATGGAGATAGATTTTTAACAACTCGAGAAATAGGAAAAAATATCATTAGAAAATCAGAAAGAAGGGATAAAGAAAATAAGAGCTCAATAGCTAATCATATGTATGAATGCAACATTTTCCTGTACAATCATCCCAAGGGCCAATGCCCTATTTTGTTACATTTATATGAGCATTGGGAAAACACATTACATCCAGAGTTCGTACAGAGATACTATGTTTGATCATAGTGGCAACAATCCCAGTCATGGGGGAAGCCATCCCTAAACTAGAGACACCCTTCGTATCATCTGAATCTAAATGCCTATCTAGTTCAACATCCTATTTCCCCAGCTGGGCCAACATACTCTATCTCACCGCATTACCATTCTCCTCAATAATATCAGCCCATATCCTCAACACAACCACCACGTTGTGCACCTTACACTTCTCCTAATTTTCAACATTCTCATTTTTCCCTCCTTCTACATCGCCACCAACTACTCCTAAGGTGTTTGCACCACAGCAACAACCCACGAACATTACTTGTGCTAATATTGCCAACAGTAGTGAGAGACCTTAGCAACATCGAAGGCGTCCCTTCTTTAGAAATGATCCTAGGAAGGGACAACACAATTCCAAGGCCACTACATCCTCCAACCTAGTACAAGTCCAACACTGTGGTGCATCAAACCCAATTCCTCATGTTACTTTATCACTGTCACCAATCAACACTCCAACAACCATATAGCCCAATGAACATAGTCATGGAAGCCAACATCCTGATCCTTGCATACCATCGTATGGTCACAAATATCATAGTGGATCAACTCTTTATCCGAGAACCACATCTCATAAATTGCCCCACTATGCTTACTATAACCAAGTGAGTGGAGCTCAATGGGGTAAGTATGTCCAAGTTTCAATACTTCCAACATGCAAGGACCCTCATCTTTCATTTATTAATCCTTGCCATCCTTAACTATTTAGTTATGGGGGATATCCCCCATTTTAATAGCAAGCAGGATTAATAAATACTTTTCATTTTCTTTAATTTTACAACTTTTTGTTTTCCAATTTTTCATTTTTCAACTTCTTGTTTTATCTTTTTGTCCTTTTGTCTCTTTACATTTTTATAAGTAATCTCATCTACAAATAAAACACTCATGTGGCTCATTGGTTGAGTTGTATTATATGTTATCGAGTCTTGAGTGATCAATTATTTGGACATTGAGCCCATTACACCCACTCATCCATTCTACAAATAAGAGGTTCTATTCGAGGGTATAGTGATATTCTTGACATCCTTGAAACTTAAAATTAATTTTGTGTTCATTGTACTCGGAATGAAGAAGGATGGATTAAGAGGGAATGATTAGGGTATGACATCAAGGGGACTTGTGGATTCTCTATGGTGATGTCTATGGGAGTTATCATGCAATGTGGTTGTACTAAGATCCTGTAGATCTAATGAAAAATCAGAGTAAGAGTAATCAAAAGGGCACTAAAAATCCAATGTTGTTCTAGGGGGTCCCACTGGAAAGACATGCACCCATGCCTAAAGGTTGGTGGCTTCTCTAGATTCAGCAATCGAAAAAAAAAACAACAAAGGAAGTGCCACAAAGCAAAAATCGCTCCTTCCTTGAACAAAATGCCAAGTGATCGTATGCCTTGTTGTTCTAGTACTCTCATAGTCACTCATCATGGGATAAAACAATGCGGTGTCACTAATCAAAGGAATGGATTTAGTCCTAATCTTGGAATGATGGGTTAATGACATATTAATCATGCTTTACACATAGGATTCATTGTGCCCTGGGTCAGTTACCTCATGGCCCAATCTCTACAATCCCTTCTATAGTCCTTCTCATCTCGCTATTCATGTAATTTTTACTCATGTCTTGTATAGCGTAGAATTCTTACCTCATTCCAGTGGTATCTACATGTGTGTGTTTTATGAAACTGGTATGGATTACATTTAACCCTTCTAGTGCCTACAGACATTTTAAGGCATGGTTACGCAAGGGCATTATAGGTTGGAACTTGCTTTGGGGAGGATCCACTTGCATGAATTTTGCAATTTGTACCTATTGCATATCACCACATCATCTTATACCCTCTGAGTACTTCATTGTCAAATCTATTCTTACCTTTGTCATCATTTTATCAAACATTTCTCAAAACCAGGTCCTTTTATGTGTCACCTAAACAAACCAGGTCTGACATTAAACTTTTAGGGCAACTTCCTTGAAAAATTTTCTAACTCTAAAATCACACTAAGAAAAGAATTCAACATTTATTAAAGGCAATGAGTAAGGTATGAAATCATTAAACTTTTTTCAATAACCTTACTAAAAATTGATCTTTTTGTGATTATAGATGGCCCCTAAAAGAAGACAACAAGCAAGACCCTCTCAAGGTGCAACCGAATGACCAGGGGGAGGCAGAGGCCAAAGACTTCATGTAGAACATGTAGAGCAGGAGGCACAATCACTTAGCATCCATCATGGAACCCCTATTACTGCATAACCTATCCAATAAAAAGGTGGATAGGTCAGGGCCCAAGCCTATGAAGAGGAATGGTGGCTATTTGCGGCCTAACATGTCAATACCAATCAAGTGTTCCCACAATTTCCATGTTCATGAAAAGTGCCAACTCCATCAAACATTGGAACATCAGCATGGACGGCTCATAACCCTTGGATAGAAGAGGAGAAACCTCAAGTGCTTCTTCAACGATATCAATCTCAGAAGCTTGATCATGTAGGACAAAGGAGAGGCATCCATAGAGGAGCCACCACTACTGGGAACTCCATGAGTTCCACAAGTTTTTCCTTTTGTGTCTGTGTCCAAATTTTTTTTAATTCTCCACTACAGCATGAATAAATTCCTAGTCAATCAATAATCCCATACCTATCCACTATGTAATCAATTGAACTTGTTCCTCACTTTATCTGACTCAAGGACGAGTTATTATTCAGTCATGGGGGTATGATGAGTCATGGTCTATTAGGCCTTATCGAAGCCCTGATACAAGATACATGGTCTGTCAAGCCCAATTATGGGAGCCCAGTTATTAGAGCCACGATATCGCATGAGTCGCGTACGTGATATCATAGCCATGATATTACATCAGCCACAATATCGCATACGCAATATCACTGCCTACTGCAATTTCTATAAATAAGAGGCGGCTTTCCCTATTCTAGGTAGTTAGTTCGTAGTTCCTTACCCAAACTCTTGTAGTTTTTCCTTCTTAAAGTTAGACTTATTTCCTAGTGTATGCCTACAGTGTGGTGATTGTAATTGTATGGCATCCTTATTTGAGTGTAGTGTACTTGGACACACACATGACTGGAAATAAATATTGAGATTACTTCATCATTGTAGCATTCACTTAGCTTAATTATTTATTTAATTATTATTTACTACTTTCTTAGTTAATATCTTCTTCACCCTAAACTCCTGTTAAATGTGGAATGAGTACAACTTGATTATGAGCATTTAAGTGTGACTACTTGGTAACCTAGTAGCGTACCTAGGATTTGCACTTGGTAATCCTAGTGGTAGTCATGCACAAAGTCCAAGACTTGTACGGATGATCGAGGAATGGATGCTCATCGCACATAGGCTAGCTAGATTCTCTCTCACCCTTTCTCTCTTAACATAGTCAATATTACTTTCCATTGTCTTTAGGAGTAGCATTAGCATAGGAACATATCATACACCTCACTCTGGACTAAACCATATGTGACAAAGTTAATACTAGTCTAGCTGGGAAGACAGCAAATTGCAACCTAAGAATAATTGTCTAGATACCACAACTAGTCTGTCTACAGAGTTTGACCGGATCGCACGTGTAACGCTCGTATTCATATGGTTGAGTGTAGGGGTACCTTGCCACTCATCAAATGCAAATGAAACAAATAATGGAAGTATAAGGCTATGTAAAGGCTAGAATAAGGTTATTAGGATCAACATTGCAACATAAGGCTAAAAACTAGTTGAAACATTAAGCAAAGCATGCTATGTATGGTAAAATTTGCCTAATATAGGTTAAAAGAGGTTGCATTTTACCAATTTTAGGCCTTAGTGGGCCATGGTTTAGGGATGCATGGTTGTTAGATGAGTTTGGGCATCATTCAGGGCTATTTCTAGGCTGTTTAGGCCTAAACAACAAGGGCTTTGAAGCTTCTACACTAAGACCTCCTTATTTCCATGTTAAGCCCTCCCTACAAGGGGGCTAAGCCAGCATGGGAGGTTCCAAGGCATTGAGTTTTGACAAATTTTGATTAGTTTTGGGTATGTAGGTGCATTCCTATGGTTGTTGATGCCGGTAGACATTATCGAAAATCAAAAGTTGTTAATTTTAAGGCTATTTTGCTAGTTTTTATGGTTGCCCCTTATTTCTATGCTAAGCCTTCCCTTCCCTCCCCTAACCCCACC